>CAJVPS010000077.1:0-40644 GCA_910591765.1 Ambispora leptoticha | reverse complement strand
ACTCCTTTTATACACACGAACAATGCACGTATGCTCGAGGACGACGTAGGTTCGATATCCGGATATATCGGCATTTTTTTGGTTCCGATTACATGTTGTTTTACTGCGAAGTGTTCATTCAATTTGATTTTGACGACGAAGACGACGTTGGATCGAACATCCGGATATCTCGGCATTTTTTTGTTCCGATTACGTATTGTTTGCGTTCAATCGACAAGCGACATTGTGTTCGAAATCCAGATAAATGTTTTGATATCCAATTACGTGTTGTATTACGTGTTGCATTTTACCGCGACACGTTCAATCAATTTGCTAAATGGACTTTTCGGCAAATCCTATGATTTAAAAAGGAATCTATTGATGCCAGTAGATTAACTTCTTACATGGAATTAATTAACAGATCTCTCAGAATGATGAGTCTTTCTTTTTATTCCGACATTTTAAGAAACTAAACATTTATTTATAAACCTTTTCGAGACGCGGTCTATATTCCAATTATTCTTTTTTGTTTATAATCAGTATTGTATTCGGAATTGTAAATCAGTATTGTATATGTAATCAATATTGTAATCAATCTACTAAGCCACACTCGGAAAAATTGTTCAAATAAATTCATGTGAAAAAAACTATCGCCATTATAATCGAAATTTAATTACACCCATACATTGTTATCGTTATTTCTCGTCTAAATTATTTTCCACGCACAATAAAAAATGCCATTTTTCTTATTCTTACGTGTACATGTACTTGATATAGCGCCGTATATCTACATGCACATGTATAACAAATTTTGTGTCACTGTTTAATACACATACCAATTTGAATTCATTACCATTGCTTAAATAGTTTAATTATATGTTTGCCAAATTTTCCAAATTTTTCTAGTAAATGAATCAATACGCCCTAATTGAAACTAGTCTCCCTTAAAAGAAATTCAGAAAAAATTATATACATTTTTTTTTTGATAACGATAAACTTTTATTGGCTAAAAAAGTAATAATTCAGTAATTGATCAACAATTTGTAAAACCATATTTGAATTCATTATCGAGACCTTTTTTAGCCCATGAATTGAAAATAAAGTTTAGCAAAATGAAATGTTTCTGAATTTTAAAACCGAGATCACAATCACATACAGTATCCCTTAAAAATAATATCCCATGATTAGACTCGGATACTTTTCGTTATTTAAATTCGTATAATATAATATATGAGGCTTTTTCAAATAATTAATTTTAAATGTTAGCGATCAGCATTCCCAATAAACGTATAATGATAACAATAATATTATTTACTTTCAAGTACATGTATTAATATTTCTATATTTTTTTGGATTTTGACTATAAATACAGTGGAATTTTCTATATTAATATCCAGCTCTACACATAGCTCTCACGGTTACTATTCAATTTATCAGCGGCCTGCAAAATAATTTATGCTAATCGTTAATCATTTGATTCTCACTTACATAAAATCACTATTCTTCTCCGATTTGTTAAAAAATTAGCTCATATTTTTGTTTTTGGGACAAAACAAGGGATATACATGTATATTGCAATTCTATATTATTTAGTCATTGTTTTACCCAAGGTGAAACCTACCTGTAGAAAATGGTAACCGATGTGAATTCAATATTAATTTACATATTAAAGTTTAGGAATTATATTCCCGACATTTTATTAGTCTCCAAGTTAAATTGAAATATCCGTTTCCTGTATTTTCGTATTTTGATTAAAAATTTGCCGATGATCTACTTTACGTGTGTAAAAACTCGCTGTTGGAGATCAGTTTTACTGAACCAAATTTAATTTGGATCCTGAATTGAATTTCATTACGTCCGATTAGAGTCAAGGAATTGTAAGATTATATTGCCTTCCGACATTTTTTAATTGATAGTCCTATTGTAACACTAACCCGCTTTAATGGAATTCTATGTTTAAAAACTTTTATTTGCGTGTTAATAGTTTTCTTAACGTTAATGTTATCGTTAACTTTTAGTACATTTATTAGAAACCTATATCAATGAAGATGTACGGTACATGTATTTTGCATTTTCAGTTATAATTTTTTGAAACAGATGATGAAAATAAGCACGTGTAACTAGTAGTTGTTGAAAGTTTAAAAATTAAACCATTCAAATAAAGCATAATATTTAATATTGCATTTTTAAAATGTCGTATACATGAACTATTTTTCGATTTTTTATCGCTATTGGAAAGAATTAAATCTTCACTATTCACAATTAGCTTTTACAAAAATCTGAGGTGGAACTTTAAACGATTTATAATGCTTATACTTTATAAATTAAATTGAGCTGAAAATTGAGCCCTACATGTTAATTGGATTATTGAGGTATTTATAAATAACTTTTAGCTGCAAGTATGCAAATACAATATCCGTATTCCTTACGAGAAACTTACAAAGCAATGATATGTAACTGTTATACAAATTAAATATTTCATATCGTACAAGTATTTTCGTTTACATGTAGTCAATAGAATGCTTTTCCCAAATATGCTATGCAAGATTTCTTTACAAGATATGCTGGCAGAACTCAATTCATAACTCCGACTACCTTCGCACTTCAGTCTGATTTATAAATCCGTCCTGCTTAAAATACAAAATTTTCGTAGACCTAAGCCGAACCCTGAACCTCGGTAAAACTGGAGTTGATTCCAAGAACACAAGTTATTTTCTCTAATCCCAACCCAACCACTTCGAGGTTGACTGCAATGCTTGATGTTACCATAGCATCGTCATGTCATCGTCATGTCGCCGTCATGTCGTCGTCATGACACTGTCATGCGTCACCGTTTGTGCGATTTAATCTCTTCTAAATTTGGGAGTTCCATGTTCGTCGACGTTACCAAAATTGATTCCAGCTAAACATAATTATACATGTATATTATTTTATTCAAAATCATCTAACGCTAATACAATGAAAGATCTGTTAAGATGTTTCTTTACATTCCGTGTGAAATTCTCGCGTAATGTCACGCAAAAATACAATATATAAAACTTTGTTAAGCGCGTACCTCGTTTTAAATACAACTGCTAAAACCTTTTATAAAGTGATCCAAATGGAATTTAAAAGTTCAAATACTCATAATTGTAATGAATGTTATAACTGTCGAAAACATAAGTACTGTTACGAATGTTCATTTCACAATACTCGTGTTTGCAGTAAATGTACCGATTGTCGTAAAAATGAGTATTGCTTTGGATGTTTACACCATCATCTTCAACTTTATAAGGCTGAATGGTCTAGCGAAAATAAAGAGATCGACCGTCTAATAAAAGAATGTGTGGAAATTAAAGAATCTTTTGAATGGATCCCTTTTGAAAGATTTACCAATGTTGAATATCTTTCAAAAGGAGGATTTGGAATTATATATAAGGGATGGTTGCACAGATATGAGAAATGGGATCATGAAGAAAATAAATTTGAACGATCTAAAGGACATAACGTTGTTGTGTTGAAATCATTACATAATTCAAAACAAATTACGTTAGAGTTTATAAACGAGGTAAGAATGAACATTTCTAAAATGCAAGCATGATGCTTTGTATGTTTTCTAATAAAATCGAATTCTTCATAGATTCGGACTGCTCTAAAGTGTGCTAATGGTTTTAGTTATTATGGAATAACTAAAGACCCAACTACAAATGAATACTCGATAGTAATGAGATATGCGAAAGATGGTGATCTCCATAAATATATTAGTTCAAACTACGAAAAATTGACTTGGAAAGGAAAAATTGTACATTTGTTTCACATTATCTTTAATTTGTGTAAAATTCACGAAGGAGGATTTGTACATCGTGACTTTCACCCTGGGAATATATTATTGAATTACATCGAATTCATTGCCGATTTTGGTCTCACCGGTCCAGCAGATATGAATAAATCTAATCAAGAAATTTATGGGGTGCTTCCTTATATGAGTCCAGAGGTGCTAAATGAAAAGCCATACACACAAGCTGCAGATATTTATAGTTTTGGAATGGTTATGTATGAAATTGTAACGGGCGAAAGACCATTCGGTGAGCGGAGTCACGATAATAATCTTGTATTAGACATTTATAAAGGAGTACGACCTAAGATACCAAATAATGTTCCCGGATGGTGTAAATTTATTATTGAAAAATGTTGGGATCCTATTCCAGAAAACAGACCAACTGCTCAAGAACTTTACGATTTTATCGACTCTATCTATTCTATTGATCATATCTACTCTACCGACTATATTAACGAGGAGTGGAAACCGAATGCTTTGCATTTTCAGTATTACAGCTCTTTAGAATACCCCAAAACTGATGATGAAATTAAAGATTATCTTAAACTAGAATGGCAGAATTTGAAAGAATTTGACGAGGAGATGAAATCACAAGAAAAAATACCTACCAATAAAACCAAAAAACAACATATCCACCCAAATGCAGTTTACACCAGTCGAATTTTTACCAAAAAATTATTTTCAATTCCTACTGATACAGGTATGTACGTACATTTATTAATAAGATTGATATTCATATCAAAAAATAAGATTTATTTGAATATTTAGATTCTATAATTGTCAGGTTATATGTTCCAAATGAAGGTAAAATTGCATTTGATAATATTTTTTTTCCTTAGCTTTATTTGATTCTTCTTTTGTGACGCAAAACAGATATAAGTACTGAGTGTCTCGGAAAATTACCAGTTCATAATGAAACGCCTAAGATAATAGTATAAATGTTCGTGTAACCATTTTATAATTGATTCGAGATCACATGTACAGCACAATCCAATAAGAATGCGCAAATTTTTAATTAGTCCGGTAAAATGTCAGGGACAATTTTACATATAATCTTTGTTTATCTTTAACCTTATCTTAACTCTAACCTTACTCTAAAAAACCTTTAATAGTTGCCGGCCCATCTCGCATACTCGCCAATGCGTTATTTCGAATCACAACCCGCATTAAGCTTAATTCAGGTCGAAATTCGAATTACACCCTTACGCGATACTCTAAAAAACCTTTAATAGTTGCCGGCCCATCTCGCATACTCGCCAATGTGCGTTATTTCGAATCACAACCCGCATTAAGCTTAATTCAGGTCGAAATTCGAATTACACCCTTACGCGAGCATACGATATATTCTTATTTTTTGTTATCATGTGATCAGGAACAGTGGGCAAAGATTCAAGATTCGATATATATATTTTTATGTTATTATATAGAAAATAGTACAAGAATAATTCTTCAAATTACAAGTATTAGTTAAAGGATTTCTTTGTTAATAATTTTTATTTATCTTTATTTTAAAGCCTTAGAATTTAATATATAATGAAATTACTATAACAATATTTAATAAGCTTGTGATTATATTCTCATCAAGTTAAATCTATTTCAATCTCTTTTTTATCAAGTTAATATTAAATATTAGATCAGCTAGTCAATATATTTTTCTGTTTATTCAAATATCAATACAGTTAAATCTCTTTATAGTCATTATACTTGAAAAAACAAGAGTTAATTTTTTAATTATAGTTATTAATAACTGGAAATTCAAAAAGATGACTATATGAAATATAATTATAGAAAGATATAATTATAAAGTAATTTAATTATATCTGATTTATAAAGAAATTATTAATTTTGAAAAAGTAATAAATTATTTTACATAATGATTTTTAATTTAAAATCATATTTTTATAATGTATATAATTAAAATTTTATATATTACAAGTATTATTATTTAATTTAAGTTTATTTATTTTTTATTAATATTAATTTAAAAATTTGTAAATAAAAATTATTTTTATATTTTAAAATATATTTTTATAGTTATCATACTCAAAAAAGCAAAATTAAATAATTATAAACATAACTATATAAAACTTTTTTAATTATAGTTAATTATTGAAAAATTCAAAAAGAATAATTATAAAAAAAATATAATTATAAAGTGATCTAATTTATATAATATTTTTTGTAATAATAATAATTATATTATTTAAAAAATTATTTAAATTTATAATTATAGTAAGTTATAAGAAATAAAGTATTAAAACATAAATAAATATGAATTAAAAATTTAAAATTCCATATTTATTATTATAATAATAAAAAAACTAAAAGATTATATTATGAATAAATAATATAATAAAGAATAAAGTAAGCAAATTATCAGAATAAAATAAAGAACACTTTTTATTAATAATAATATAAAATAATTAACAGATTTTAGAAAAAAATAAAAATAAAAATTAAGTAAATTTCATTAATTAAAATAATTATTAAATAAAAAATTAATTAAATTAATTTAAAGATAAAAGTTTAAAAAGTAAATAAAAGATAATAAATAAAATTTAAAATTTATTAAATAAAAAGAAATAATATTAATAAAATAAAAAAATATATTTATAAATAATAATAAAAATTATAATATAATAGCAAATAATAATTTTAAAATTTAATCTAATATTTCAAGATTATAATAATTTTTTATTTTTATTATAATATTTAATATTTATTTAATTAATAAACTTTCTATTTTAGTAATTATAATTTATTAAAATATTTTTAAAATCTATAATAAATTCTTTTTAAGCTAATAATATTAAATTATCTTTATATTTAATTTTTATTTTTTATAAAATTATAAATATTTGATTATAATATTATAATAAAATAAAATATTATATAATATTAATAAATTATAATATTTTTAATAGAATTTTTTATTAAATTTAGAAATTTAATAACGTCTTTATTAATAGAATTTATTAATTTTTATATTCAAATTTAATAATAATTTTTATTTTAATACAGTAAATTATTTATTTTTATAACTAGAAAAAGAATATCAAATATTTTAATTAAAATAAATTTAATAGATTTTTTAATTATATTATAAAAATTTATTATATTAAAAAATTCTATAAATATAAAATTTTTTTATAAAGTTGAATTTATTATTAATTTTTTAATTAAGATATTAGTTTATATTTGAGATAATAATCCAAACTTTAAAATAATTTTATTATTGAATTGGAAATAAAAAAATTTATATAATATCTAAATAATTTAATAATTATAAAAAGATTCAAAATAAATAAATTAAAAAAGATATTTTAAAAGAATAAAATAAAAATAAAATTATAAAGATAATAAAAATTTATAAAGTAATTAAAATAATAAAATAAATTTAAAAAAATAAACAGAATAATTATATAAAATTTTGAAAATATTTTGAAACAAAAAAGTTAATTTAATTTATTTTATTCTTTCAAATTTTTTTAAATTTCTTTTAGTTTTATTTTTAAGATATTTTTATTTAAGAATAATTTAGAAGAATAAAATAAAAATTAAAAATTAATTAAGAATATATCAAAGAATTTTAATTTATTTTACTTTTAATTTAATATAATTCATTTTTATAAAATAAAATAAAATATATATTATAAAAAATCTTTTTGAATATTCATTCTAGTTATTATATAACTTCTATGTTTTATTTTAAGTATTTTATAAATATAACTTGAATCTTTTTATTTATCTCTATAAATATAATATATTATTTTAGAGTATTTTATTATTGATTTCAAATTATTGAAATTTTAAAATTTTTCTTCTATATAATAAAAAAAATCTAAACTCAGCTTCTTGAAAGGAATCAAGATTTGTAAATTCTGCTGCAATTTGCAGATTGACGGAATTTATATTATCTACTCGTCAAATTTGAACAAAAATAGAACCATTCAATTCATATAGGTTAAATGAATCAAATGAGATCTATTTTGTTCAAATTAAACTGTAGTAAAAAATTTTATTGAATTTTTTTATTTTTTTAGATTTGCATTGCATTTTCATTTTTTTCATCGGATTCACATTATATACATGTGACATTTCACATTATATGTGCTTATATGAATCATAATTATGTTATATTTCTTATTAAAATATTGTTCTTATATAGAGATAGTTTGATACATAATCTATCAAGATAAATAAAGAAGATTTTTATAGTTAATTTGATGTATGCTTGTGGTTTATATTGTTTTCGTTATTGTTATAAAATAGTTCATGTATTCACTATCTCTGATTTGTGTATTTTTATCAAAAAAAATCACAGTGACAGCAATGAAACAATTTAAAAGACGGTCGTTTTTCCTATTCAAAATATAAAAAGAACGATATGTTACACGTAAAAAATAACACAGGATCCCGGTATTGCAAATCCGACAAACGAAATTTCGGCATCCTAAATCAATAATAAACTTTTAATTGATATCAAAAGCCTATCTATTGGGTTGATAACAATAATCAATTAATCAATTAATCGATTAATCAACTATTGATTAATGGGCGATGAATATGGCGCCAACGATTAACCGCAATTATAGTTGAGGTTGTATGACATCACTATCTAACCCTCTGATTTTATGAATATTCTCAAGTTATAGAAGTATGAGCCTCAGGTTGGATAAAAACTCGAACTCTCAACTCTTCAGTCTTAACGACTAGATGTTGACGAAATTGATAGTGTGACCGGGACAATATCTTTCTAACTGTCTTTTGTTATGATTCACCATTTCGGATGACTTAAATAAAGGGAGGAATGTAAATTGATTACCTTTCTATGAATTTCATCTGCATTGTATTGTTCTGCACATTGCATCCGAGCGCGTATCAATTCTCTTGGCTTATTTTTACATGTGTCTGAAGGTCAATTGTGCGAACTTGCCTTTTTTTGATACAAAATTATTCAAATAGGTAGAGTAATTGTGTCCCAATATCAGGATCAATTGAAACTGTGTGGATAGCGTAATCTGCTTTTGCGGATTTGTCTTTCTGTTTCATAGATCCAGGTTTGATGTCAAAGGAAAGTTTACTATCAAATGTGATTTTGTGTGTGTGTGAAGCTGTGAAATGTAAAAACAATATTAGAAAGATTCTGCGTGTGAAATGGCAAGTGTATAACGAAGCATTTTTTTTGATTGGAATGTAAGAAATTTGCCAATGAGCCTCTCTGTCATTGTGTCTTATTTTTAATGACTTGGCTTTCATGGTCAGAGCATGATCAATAACTTTATTAATGAAGTTGACGGATGACAGCTCTCATGAACTTACGCTCATCTCATACAGCTACTTATTATCTTCTTGTTAATTGATGTCAATGCCAACTTCACATCTGCATAAAGTTTGAGTTTATTTTAAATGGGTCGAACTTTTAACCATGTCTGCTGTGTTAAACCTAATGTGACCTTTAATATGAAAGAAGCGAGACAGTGATAACCAATAGATGATGGTATTATAAGCATATTTCGATATTCAACCTTCGAGATCATTTGTTCCAATATGGTTTTGTACCAATGGTTGAGCATCTTTGTTTGCTGTTTGAGACATAATAACTTTTGGGGAGGAGAGGAAGGTGATGGTGAAACATAATTTTAATAGAACTTTTCTATTAGGGATGTTAACGGTCCGATTTGGTCCCAAGTTGACAAATTTATAATTGCAGAATCACGACTTTTCAAATCATTTATTGAGGTCATGAACTTGAAACCGGTGTATAAACCCTTGCAATAATTTTTATTGGTTCAATACCAAGTCATGATTTCCATAACTATAAATATCTACTCCTTTAGCGTAAGTGTACGACTTTCAATTTAAGGAAGTGCTCCGTAAACGTACATGCACATGTACATGTATTTTTTTTTCATTTTTACAATTACATGATGAACGCCGATGTAAAAATTTGATGTTGCATATTACATGTATTCGGTTTCCCCGGTTGTGTCATGCATTACGCGTTGCGCACTGTGTTGCCGGTTCCCTTCTGGATAAAAGGATAACGAAAAAAAATTAAAAATAATTTATTATGCTTTTTTCTGCGTAATATTTAGTTCAACAAAGTGACATCAAATGCATTATGCGAAAAAAAGCATAATAAATTATTATACATGCTATACTTTTTTTCGTTTTAATTTTCCAACGCATAATCAGGTAAATAAGATAATTCGTTTCTTTGTGAATAGTTTTTTAGATTATAATCCGATATAATGGTCTTATTTTTGATTAAAGCTAATTAGTATTTGCGAAGATCACATTAATATTGAGTATCCAATTGGAACTGGGGTTTTTTATTCCATAGTAAGCCGGTTCTTTAATTTTTCGTAGTTTATACCAACCATTGGCAACAACTTTACAATAGTCCATGTAATACATGTAATAAATAAATATGCAGTGATAAGTAGCGTGCCATTATCACGTCATTAAATGCCACTATGAGCTGAGCTAATTCCCCCCCCCGTTAGGTAACTGAGACCTAAAAAATCACGTAATACATGTAAATGGCATTTCACTCGGTAGAGTGCACGCCATCTAGTCCCACATATTAACATCTGTTATTATATCATTAATTGAAATTAATAACATAAAATGAATATTTACATGATATATAATATGCTTATTTTTTAATTTACAAAAGTTATAAACTTTAAACAATTATAATTTTATTAAGTAAACTTTAAATTTTGCCATGTAAATTAATATAAGCAATTTTATGTGAGAATGATATTTTTTACTGCATGTACGATATACAAACCTTAGATACTGTTTATAATACCTTCATGTATAATCACAATTAGCTCGTATATATTTTTAGTAAGACGCTTTAATTTTAAATCCTGTTCTCAAATAATAAATTTTTTATTTTTTTTCTACGATAAATGACACATACATAGAAATCATATAATGGATTTATTTTTTGCCGCATAACACAGTACTTGCGAGTATAAAAAACATTACAGTGATATCACCTCAATGGTTGACCTAAATTTGCATCATTGTATTATTATAAAATCATTTAAACCGTGAACTGAATTAAACAATTCCGTTGATGCAGTGTCACGATCCCACGGTCCAATAATCGTAAAGTCAAACTGGTTCGGTACCGGCTTAAACAGCGGTTTTGCTCCGATCTCTTAAGAGTCTTTTTTTGATGGTCTATATTGTTTTGTTTCTAGAACAATTGATCGAAAATGGTTTGTTTATTACAAAAGCAAAACACATGCACATGTTCAGCATTTACGGAAAACAATATGACTTCTACATTCAAAACAGTTCCAATCATTGAATGTTGAGTTTTCTGATGTTAATAATAAGGAAGTTTCATGGACTGGCAATTCAATACGATGAAAATGAATATTTTAGTTTTTTGCTATGTCATTTATTTCCTTTGGCTTTTTTGCTACACCAAGAAATACATGTCTTAGAGTAGATGGAACAATACAATAGTTTGAAGCAAATTGACATTCATAAAAATGCGAAGACAATTACGAAATGGGAATGCAGTCTGTATATCACTTCTCCACCAAAATTATGGTTTGTATATGATTCAATGAAATTGGAAATTTCATGGCATAATCATTTGGAAACTTTTGTTGGTCAAATTGTAAATATTATTGTTCAAGAAATTCAAAAAGAACAACCAAATGTTTCTCAGCGGTGAACAATGGCCAAAAATGCAGTCGAGGATCAAAAAATCGTTCAGTAATTGATGTTTCATGATATTACACAGTAAATTAATACATTTTTTCGTTATAATAAATTAGTGATATTTTGTATTTTTTTTCTTTTTAAACCGGTTTGAAAACAAAACCTAGCAATTTGGTAATAAAGTTACGCTTTAAGTTTTTACTTTCGAATGGTGATCTTTGCCTTCGGGGACTCATACATTCTGGATTTCGAGCTTATGAATTATCGTTATCGGGTTGTATTTATGTTTTTCCCGATTATGAAGTTATGTCTCAAAAATTTTTGCATTTCATAATTCAACATAAAATGACTGACTAGTTAGGATTGGAAAAACCTTCAATTTTTAAAATCTAAAAATCTATAAAATTTATAAATTCTTTCATATAGAATGAAAATTAGGTTTCGGCACCACCAAAAATGATTGAAATAGAACTAGTTATAGTGTCCCTGTGTACATCAAGGTAATGACTTTAAAAAGGGGTGCATACAATTACGTATATTAAAATGCAGGAGTGGGCAATGTTTTCCTGCAATTTTGATTCGAATTGAAATTTTAAGAAATCAGTCGTGTATTCGGTTTTAGGGAAAGTTGCAGCTAAAAAATCATATTGTTTAAATAAAAAGGCTCAATTTAGAAAGGTACAATTTATATATATAAAACGTATGAAATTGTTGTGCTACTTTATATGGATTAAAGATAGCAAATTTTTTTCTACAAGATGAGATTCACTTAGAGATATTGGTGCTACAATGCCAATTTTGTGAAAATTCATGTACCGGTACTTCTTAGGACTATTTTCCCGTCGATCGTTACTTTTCTTAAATTCAACTAGCATGATTATATATTTAGTCTTAGTATTATTTAATTCGCATCTTTAATTAATAAATAGAATGTTCCAATACTTTGACGTGCACGCGTCAAGCAACAATAGTAAAAAATTCAACCGTTTTTTGATCAAAAATTAAAGTGTTGGAAAATGAAAAAAACTTATGTTTCCGAACTGGTTCCGCTGGATTAACATACTATCATCCTACTTTTCTACATGCAACCTGAATTAAATAAAATGGAGCAAGTAAATACATGTATAGCTTCTGTTAAAAATATCTGAAACATCCTCAAGTCTTTGCATAATGTTTGTAAAATGCAAATCATTACGCGTTTTGTAATCTTTTTGACAAATGTTTTATTTGTTTCCATCACATGAATTGGTAAGCATTAACAATATCGATATTCATAATGACCCAATATTGCACTATATGGTTTTATCCCCTAAAACGTGTGATACTTGCACGGACCTCGGTTGATCTGCTTTGTAAACATACTTACCTGATTAGTAATGGTTGCGAAAAGTTTTTGTCGTTTGGCTGGCTGGGTAACAAACCGTCAATTACTGTTGTAATCAAGGAGGATTTTACATTTTATATTTATAAATGCATATCGATTTATTTATAGAATAAGGAAAGGATAACAAATAAAAGTTACAAGACAAAAAAGAGAAAAAAAATCGAATATGACGTTTCATTTCAAGCGCACATTTACGAATCGAAGGTTTGAGAAAGAAATTACATACATGTATTTTTTTATATGCTACACACCCAATAATTTGCATTTCAGTCCCGAAAAACTAACCGAAATATTTAGCCGATTTTTTTTGTAATTATTAGAAAAAATCATAGAATAATGCTTAACTTTGACAACCAAAAAAGTCAAAATGTAACCAAAAATCTTAAATATCTTCAACAGTGAAATTAATTTATCATCGAGTTAAGATTATTAATAGCCAAACCAACTTTAAATGCATAGATTATTTTTTTTTAAAAAAAAAAAGGAATACGAATTTTTTTCTCCTCTCCAAAAGAAGAAAAATTATCACGAGTTTTCACTCAGACTAAAAACGATGCGAGCTTGCCTTGTTTTCTGCAACTGGCTCTTAACACAAAATTCCGCCATTTGTGATAAAAAGCAGCGGTGCCTGATTGTTATTATTTGTTTTGGGGTGAAGAGTAAATATTTAGGTCTTGCATACAATAAACATTTCCACCGCCAATTATTTTACTTACTCTATTGAAAACTGCAGTCTCTTAAGAAAATTTTTTATTGTAAAATCCCTTTCTAGGGAAATTTCTTCGTTGATGTCGTTTTCGGGTCGTTGTAAATTGGGCTCATGTGAAAATCAACAAGTTGGTGATAAAAAAGAATGATAAAAGTCGATTACGAGGAAGTAAATTTTTAAAGCACATGATCCCCAATTTTTCTTCTTAGAAAGGACGAAAATATTATTATTTGGAGTTGGCACTATATATAAACATCTTGGAGTATACATGTAGTAGAATAAATCAATGATACTTTGTTTTTCATGTTGTGATTAATGAAATTAAAACATAATAATTCGAACACGTATAATAATTGTTAAAATTGGTTAATTGTTGTGATACCTCGCACCGCGCAGGACCAACAAGAATTTCGGCAAAGAAATACCGGAATAAGTGCTAATTTCAGATAGGACTAAACTTTTTTATTTAACATTGAAGTAAAATTCCAGTTTGAGCTATCCGTGCCATTGGCAGTCACACACAAAAAAGTGACACGCAGGAGTTACATTAAACATCGCGATGACAATGGGAGCAAACAATAATTGATTGAACTATTTTATAAAAAAGAATATACAATTGCATGATTTTTTTCTCATGATTTTTTTCACATCACAAGACCAATTTCCCACATGAAGTTTTAGAGCATACAGTGAACAGAAAATTTTTCCCAATTTTTGCCCCTGGTTCTTGGCGAATTAAATCCAAATAAGACTTATTCTAAAAGATCTCTGTCATCAAGCTTCATACAAGAAGAAAAGTGTATGCTATACATATATTACTACACCGGTCATTATGCATGGTAATAATGATGCGATCTCATATGGTTGGGTGACTTTTTAGCCTAAAATTACACGCTTACTTCTGGAAAGAACAATATCATGGTATTATGTAACTTAACTGTACTGCTAGGTTCATATAGTTATTTCCTTTTATATATTCGGTCAATAATGAAAATTTTATATACAATTACGCCATTGTACCTCTATTTCTAGAATTTGAGCGACTATTTCTATTTTAGTAAGTATTTACACGATTTTTTTATAAAAATTGACAGCTATGTTATACAAACAGGATATATTTATACTATTGCGATACATATATTTTTTTAAACGTTACAGTGTTGTTACAGAAACTATACTATACTCTATATATATATATATATATCTATCTATATCTATATTTATATATATATATATATATAGTATATGTATATGTACAGTATATGTATGTGTATGTGTATATACATATATTTGTTTATTTATTTAAATCGAAAAGATATCTAGGATGAAACAAATTTTGCATGACAGGCGCAATTATATGAACAAGATCCATTATTTACATCCAAGGATTAATATTCAAGAAGTTTCGAATTAGCTTTATTATTAATGGATATTTTGCACCATCATCATTGTTTCTTTTACGTAAGCACAATTGGGTAAAAAAAAGTAATAATAATACATATACATGTATATAATTCTCCTGCATCGAAACCCAAACCAATTGAAGAAAGTTTCCTTTAAAAATCTTTTTAGGAACTTATAAAATGATCCCACACCGCCGCATACGGAAATGCATCTCACTTTTCGATATTACGGACGAATAGAATATGAACTAAAATTGTACGAGAAAAATAATATTAAAATCGTCATTTTCAGAAAAATTTTCAATGCATAATTAGAATTATGGTTTTTCCGAAGATTATGTAATCTTTACGTTTACCTGTACATCTTGTTATTTTTTGGTTCATTTATCACGATATCATCTTAAGGCCTACCGCTGTTAACCAAATTGCCTAGATTTCATTTTTTTATCCGAAGTTTGTTTTGCGATTTCTACCATTGTTAATCATATTTAAATAACAACTTGGACCGCTAGTGGTTATCTTTGATTGTTGTATCAACTTCAAGAATTAATTGATCACAATCAATCAAAAACATCTCATCAAATGTTTTACAAGAAATCCATATATGGGAAAGGCTAAAGCGGAGGAATTTAGTTGGCTTGATTAACCAATAAAATTTTAGAAGTTGAGAACTAGGCTAGGAAAAATTCATTATTAATTTACACGTGACTACTTCACATTAGCGTATATGACGCTCAAAGTAAACATATCAGAAGAGCAGACACTTAATATTCCTCATTCTACTTTGGATGGTGATTTGTTTCTAATACAAATTGGTCGAGGATGAATTCTTTTATTTACAAACAAAAGCAACTACATGTATCCAGCATTTTTATTATTGATTTACCTTCAAAACAGTTCCATCACAGAGAATAATATTAAAATTCTTCTACAACACATTAAGCAAGTAAGCCTGAAGAAATCGATATTCAATTGAAGTTTCAAAAACTCATACAGATTTTCGAAAAAGCAATAATTGATGCATCACATGCTGAGTTTCCTGGTGTTAACCATATGTTATTTATTTGCTTTGGCTTTTTTTGTTACATCAAGAAACACCTGTAGCATTTAATACCTTACAATCAGAAATGCATATAAAAATAGTATAATGGTTTGAAGGAAATTAATATTTATGGAAAAATAATTGCAAAATGGTAATGCAGTTTGTGTACCACCTATTTTCACAGCAATTATGGTTTGTACGTATATGATTCAATGGAATTGAGCATTTCACGGCATCATCGTTGGTCAAGATGTAAATAGCAAAAGAATTTCTTTGTGATGAACAACAACCCAAGCCAAGAAAAAAATAATAATTGAAAGGGAGAAAAGAATTACTTCTTGGTTAAGGATTGAGATGATCGTTCTTTAGGTGGAATTTCTTCGTGGAATTGCGTACGATTTTTTTATTATACCAAATTAGTAGTTTGGTAATAAATTTACACTTAAGAAAGCTGAGATTTGATCAAGATGTTAAAATGTCACCGAAATCAAGGATAATGAAAATTCGCATTTGAATTTGTTAAAGTTTTACTGCGCTTAACGTTAAACCGTTTAGGAAATCTCTAATGTATTAAAAGCATTATTTCAAAACACGTGGATTTACATCTATCGCTATGTACATGTGCATGTAAATTACTGTGAAAGTTAATGTTCGTTTGTAAAAACAAGAAATTAAAATAACCATGAATGTTTATATACAATTAGCCACAGATTAGTGCTATATAGACTCTAAAAATATACAAAAAATATCAAGCTTGATTCAACGCACATTTTTGTTAAATAGGGACAAACAACGAATTGCGTCTAGGTTGTCGCTTAGTACAATACCATCGAACAGTGGGCATTTGTACATTGTATTCGTCGAATTCAAAAGTTGCTTCCATGCAAAGTGAGTCATATTCAGTTGATGACATATGCATTGATTGAGATAACGCAATTTTGCCGTCTTCTAGACCATCTTTGATTACTTCGCTTGCCTTATTAATAATATTACACAACACGATTAATCTATGTCAATTGAAAGAAGAAAGGAAGTCAAAGTCGCTTACAATTTCACCAAGACGGCCGGCCCATCCTCCAAGAGGTAATAGTCTCGTCTCAGTTCGTATATGTATCACATAACCAGTATCTCGCAAGTATCTGCCGATATTTAGGCTGAGATGGGGATTAATGTCTTTTAACTCTAACATTTCTCGATCTAATGATTATTACATCAAAAGTTAATGTGTTTGTTTCAAGTAGATTTATAAAATATATAAATAGCTTACATCCATCGAGCAATTTTTTTAACGCGGGTCCTTCATTAACCCATCGAAATTCAGATTCAAACAATTCAATTATTCCTCCAGGTTTAGTAACACGAATAGACTCTTCTATTACCTTCTTGCAATATTCGCTTTCAGTGAATTGAGTGCCAAGAAATCTCCCATGAACATAATCGAAATAATCATTTTTGTATCTGAAATTAACGTTATATCGTGTATAGATTAGATTTAAATACTGTTTTATGTTAACGTGTTTAGAATATTACTTACGGTAATCCATTATTAGCAAAGTCAAATTCGCGAAATTTAACATTCGTCTGTTTTTTTTTCCATGCTAAATCTGATTGTATATCGATACCAATAAATCGTGAATTCGGGTAATCTTTCGCCGTATCAAATATCCAACTTGCATCCCCACAGCTATTCAATCTCAATAGTTTATTAATTGATCATTGAGCGCAATATTCACTCTTGGATTGATACATACCCAATGTCCAAAACCATAGTCCCTTGAGTCTTTAACATTTCTTTCACGGGTGCCATAAAATTTCCTTTCCATAAAAACTTCACCGCGAAATGTTGGTATTGAGATTTCTCAATTTTTATTCCATCTGGAAAGATATTTTCATTCTTTATATCTGTGCCGTCAGGATCCATGATTTTGAATTTTATTCCTCCCGGAGTCGAATTCCGTCTCGCTGAGGAAGTACTATCCTGAGATAAACGGTGTAATGGTTGTGGTCCAGTAGGGGTCATCATAACTGAATTATTTTGGATGACATGCAATCCTGTAGATGTTCTTGTTGTCACTAAATTTCTAGGTGGAATAAATTCGAATTCTTGTGATGTACGACTTAAAGGTGTAGTCCAAACAGCTGGCATTGAACTGCGGCGTAGATGATCTTGGAACAGATGATGTGAAGGTTGTTGACCTCCAGTTGGTGCTATTATAAAAGAATTTCTAGGCGTGACAAATTCTTGTGATATCCGAGTGGGTTGAAGGTTTAATGTTTTATATGGGAGAAAATCTTCACGATAAACAGATTTCGGTCTTCTCAATTGCTCTTGCTGTTGTCGAAGCGATATGCCAGATTCATGAGATCTCAACGTAAGAGATTGCTGTGATCCGGAATAATGTTGCGTTTGTTGAAGTGGATATGGTGGTGATTGTAATTTCATTTGAGTTTTCTCTCTTTCCTCCAAAATTCCGGTCCTTTCGGTGCTTTGTTTCTGATGTCGACGAATGCCTCCAAATCTGCAAAATATAAAACGAAATTTTTTTGGTTTTTTATTTTTGATTTGAGGAGTTTTCTTCTTTGATTTGGAGGGACGACGACTACTCCGACCAACACTGCCATTATTGTTGCTGATGCTGCTGTTGTCGTTGTTATTAGTATTGATATTTCCAGTTCCAGATTTTCTAGGAGATTTAGAAACACTACTGCCCATCTTTTTTTTTGCACTACTAAAGGTATCTTATAAATTTGGTAAAAAAAATATTTTTTTGGCTATCAGAAATACATGTAAAAGAAAATTAAATTTTGTGACGCTTACATCAAACAACAGTCGTTCTTTGTCTTATAATATTTTACTTCTAAAATAAAAAAAACGGGCGACGGCGATTATAATATTCATAAATATTCTCACAATACTAACGCTAACCCCTATAATAAACAAACATTACATTTATTCAATTACAAGTAAACAAATAATCCCCACTTTACTATTTATTATCCTATCGCTATTCATTATCGTTATATCACCATTGTCATGGTTGTTCAGATCGAATTATCAATTATGCAAATAGGGAATGATTAAACGAGAGATGGCGGAAAAAGACGGCATCGGCGTTTTCCACCTTTAATATTTAAACGAACAAGTAAATATTCACTAACTTAAAGATAAATGATTTCAAAGACAAAAAAAATGGATAAAAGTTACACAATCAAACGAAAGTAGGAATTTACATGTCAATATCTGATATTTGATTATTTGAATCTTGCCTTTTTCTGTAATTTTATAAGACGTTTCTTTGTTTCAAATTTATTTATTTTGGTTCTATAATTAGTTTAATAAGTCACACACACAAAACGATAAGGGTAAAAGTTAAAAGCGATAGATTTTTTGTTGTTCGCCGTATTTATTATCATTACATTATTTATCTATCATTATTGTTATAATTAAGACTACTACATGTACATGTATTAGGTATGTATGTGATTATATAGTAAATTTAAATAAATTAGAAGAAATTTCCGCAGTATATTTATATACAAAAAGAAAGTTCCTCTTATATGATTATCACTAAATATAATGTACTTTTAAATGCATTAAAACTATTATATCCTAAACAAAAAAAATTAAAGATCCGCATGTCCCTTAGTTAATGTCTGCCGTGTGACTAATTCAAAATAAAGTCCGCGTTGAGCAATCAAATCCAAATGTTTCCCTGCTTCTTCTACTTTTCCTTTTTTAATCACCAAGATCAAATCACAATTTTGTATCGTCGATAAACGATGCGCTATTGTTATAGTAGTGCGACCTGTTGAGGCGCGATCTAGTGCGTTCTGTACAACTTTTTCGGATTCGGAGTCGAGTGCTGATGTTGCTTCATCTAACAATAATATCTTCGGATTTCGAATTAATGCTCGTGCTATTGCAACGCGCTATTTGACGTTAAACAAGATTAGCATTCATTGAATAAGATGTTGTTGTAAATGAAATATTAGATGCGCGTAATGAATAATTTACCTGTTTTTGTCCACCACTCAATTGAGTTCCTTTTTCACCAACAGGCGTATCATATCCCAACGGTAAACTCGTAACAAAATTATGAATATTTGCTCGTTTTGCTGCTTCAATAATCTCCTCTTGTGAACATCCTTCTTTTCCATATGCAATATTCTCCCCAATAGTTAGATCAAAAAGAACCGGTTCCTGACCAACCAACGCCATATTCGCCCTCATATATTCGAGATTCCAATCTTTAACATTTGTACGCTCAATATTTACGGCGCCAGAGTCAGCATCGTAATATCGAAGTAACAAAGAGATAATAGTTGATTTACCACAACCGGATGGACCAACGAATGCAACACTCTTTCCGGCGGGAATTCCAGCATCAAGACCTTTTAGAATTTTGACATTTCTTCGTGCCGGGTATCTGAATCTCACATTAGACAAATTACATTCACCGGTTACCGGGGCTGGTCTGATTTTTCCTTCAACATCATCCGGATCAATTGATGAATTTCGATCAAGCAATTTGAAGATGGATATTGCGGCGACTTTGGCTTTAGCTGTATTAGGAGCGAACATACTAAACGAAAAGAATTTTTACTTTTAATAAATTAATTAAATTCAACCAAAGAAAGCACACGACTATACTATAATTACCTCATTTGTCCCAGATTTTGAGCAGTAAACACGATGGCAAATAGCACACTAAGCATTTGTTTCAGATTGTATTCTTGATCACCCAATAATTTTCCACCATACCAAAACGCCAAAGCCCAAACACCAAATTGAAGAGCATGCGATGCCCCAAATCCGATGGAAGCAACCAAAGCACCATGAACAGCGATTTTATGCGGTTCGGCAATAGCATCTTTATAAAGTGCTTTAAATGTGTCCTCCCGATTCAATGATGCAATTGTTCGCATATTCGAAACACCTTGTTGTACAATTTTGCCGGAATCTCCGTAGGCCTTGGCAGTTTTTGCCCCGAAACCTGCGTGAGCTTTCATTTCAAGATAAGCAGCAAGCACCAATAAAGGAGATACTGAAAATACGACCAATGTCAATTTCCATCCATTAATAAAAGCAATCAACTATATACATTGATATAATGTTAACGTTAATATGTATTAATGAAATCAAAAAAAACCGAAATTATAAGAATATAATAATTACCAATCCCGCAACCAAAGAGCTTATTGTTTGCACAACTGTTCCACAAATAGTGACTAACCCTTGAATTTGTGTAGCTGCAAAGAAAAAAAACAATTAATATTAATTAACGGTAATGTTAAACGATCACTCATAATATAATTTATAATTCTTTACCTTCGGTTGACAATTTCGAAGTTAAAGCCCCCGTTGAATTTCTTTCATCATCGAAAAATGCCATCTCTTGTCTTAAGAGTGCTCGGAATGTCATATCTCTTATTTTTGTAGTAATTCTGTATCCTGTAATTGCTATAGAATGTAGGAGCATTGTCAGCTTTCACAAATTCCTTTTCGAAAGAACGCGAACTTCATTTACTTACAGAAAAAGCAAATTTTGCAGAAGAAACCAATAAATGCGGCACCAGCAAGTACTACAAACATGCCAGCCCAAAAGTTTGCATCATGTCTTAATTGGTTTGGACTTTTAAGATAAGATAGAGACAAAATAAGCAAATATTCAAGTTATTATTCAACAATTCAAGAAAAATGAAATTCATAATTACTCAGTTTTCGAGAAAATATTCAAAATAGTTGAATAGATTAAAGAGAACAATGGCATGACGCAACCCATTACAGCTGCACCAAAAGAGCCGACGAGAACATACAAGATATCAGGTCGACTCATTTTAGCAACTCGAAGCCATGGTGCTGATAATTTGCTATAATCTTCCTCTTCGGCTTCTTTTTCATGCACTGAATGATTCGATGAAGCTTTTGTTGTTATTCGTTTTACAAGTTTCTCTCGTTTTTCGTCATCGCCTTCCTCATCAATCTTGATGATACTTTCGCTTCCATCTTCGTCGTCATCATCGTCATCATCCTTGCTTTCAGATTTTTCACTTTCATCTTTTCGAGTTTTTAACTCTTGAGCTTTGACTAAACCGTAATATACATCTTGTCGTGCAATTAATTCGTTATGAGTTCCCACTTCAACGATTTCTCCTTTTGACATGACGACAATCATATCAGCGTTTTTTATAGTAGACAATCGATGAGCAATAACTACTGTGGTACGATTTTCTGACGCAGCGTCTAATGCTTCTTGCACTAAGGCTTCGGATTCTGTGTCTAAAGCTGAAGTGGCTTCGTCGAGAAGAAGAATTGCTGGATCTTTTATCAGAGCACGTGCAATCGCGATTCTATAAACGAAGGAAGGATATTAAAATTTCTTACATGTGCAAATTTTTCAGGAGTTAGAAATGAGAAAAAAAAATACCTTTGTTTTTGACCTCCAGACATTAAAGCACCTTTTTCACCGACTAATGTTTCATATTTATCTGGTAATTGATCAATGAACTCATGGACATTTGATTTTTTACACGCCGCGATAATCTCTTCCAAAGTTGGTTTTTTTCCATCAACCGCACTACCCCATTCAACATTTTCCCTCACGCTCGCAGGGAAGAGAACAGGTTCTTGACCGACGAGACCAACATGTTTCCGTAGTGATTTAATATTAATATCTTGAATCTTTTCTCCATCTATAATCACTTGTCCACTAATAGGATCATAAAAACGTTCAAGTAGATTGACAATAGTCGATTTTCCACTGCCAGAACTGCCAACCAGAGCGACAGTTTGTCCAGGTTTTATGGTCAAACTGAAATTCTTAAGAACTGGCACATCTGGGCGTGACGGATAATGGAAGTTTACATTTTTGAATTCGATTCGTCCTTTTACTGATGATTTATCGAGTTTTTTGCCGTTATCAGAGGTTACATCAATAACAGGTACGCGATCAATTACAGCATATAATTTTGCTGCTGCGCCTAAAGCTGTGCCGAGATTACCGAAATTTGGTCCGGCATTTCCTAGCGCGAATGCTATTAAAGACAAACATCATCAGAAAAACTAGTCATATACATGAAATTCTTCAAATCTTACTAGCTACATACCGCCAATAAGCACCGCAAAGAACACATTAACAACCTGTCCACTGTCCATTTTATGCTCGACCACAAGTTTGGCCCCATAATAGAATGCCAACCCATATGTCGAGAACACAATAAGCATTATTGAGCCGATTCCGATTCCTTGTACGATACTTTGTTTCTTTCCGAGCTCATAACCTGCATCAAGCTTTTTTTTGTAGCGTGCGGCTTCACGTTCTTGACCACCGAAAGCAGCAATTGTTTTAATGCTAGAAAGCACTTGTTCGGCTACCGCGCCAGCCTCGGCGTACGCATCTGTTTACGAAATAAATTTATTATTATCGTTCATAACCACACAACGACGACAACAACAAACAACAACAACAATAATAATACAACCAAACTCTCTATAGTCACCCTATTTGACTTTCAAGAGAGGTAGATTTTATTGTATTGTGGTGACGATAAATGGATTTGATTGTATTGTTACCTTGTCCACGAGTAGCAAAGTTTGATAACGATTTTGCCATGAAAATTCCAGAAGCAGTAAGTAATGGCAAAATACAGCATAAGACTAACGCAAGTCGCCATCCTATGTTTTGTTTTGGAAAATATAATTTAACGCATGTGCAAAGAATTCATTTAATTTAATGTATGAACGAAGAAATTATTTACCCTTGAAAAATGCAATAATAAATGCCGAAAAAAATGTAGTCAGGTATTGAATAATTCCTGCTAATTTTTCTGAAATTCCATCCTGAACTACTTCAACATCACTGGATATGCGTGAAATAACATCCCCTGTAGCGACCGAATCAAACCATGCAATATCTTGTCGTAAAACTGCAGCAAAATATAATTGACGAATTCTCTAATAAAAAAAATGATGATCATAAGCATATAAACATGCAAAAAGTATATTTGGAGATAAATAGGGGAAAGATGGGTACCTTAGCTTGTCGTTCGCCAGCGAGCATCCAACATGCTAATTGTGCATATGCAAGTATAAATACACCAACTGCGAGCGCCACAAAATAAATTAAATTTTTTCGGAGATCGTGATTTAATGTGTCTCTTGCTTCACTTGCACTAGCCGGATCTTTTATTATAGCGATGGTAAAATTGAGAAAAGCCTGAATTATCGACGAGAATACAATTGTCATTAAGGGAACCGATGCTCCGTTTCCCATTGCACCCACACTTCCAAATATCATTAAAAGTTTATCGGTGAAGGTAGCAAAACGAAATAGTTGAGATAATGTAATCTTTTGATCAGGTGTTGGTTTTTTCTTTTCTTTTTTTATATCATCCTGCTCCTCTATCTCAATATCATTTTTCTCTGTGTTCTTTTGTGGAGGTAATGCATCAACAATATTGTAATCAATTTCAGGTAGTGCTGTAGTTTGAGAAGAACTATTTGTACTAGAGTTATCTTTGGTGGTTTCTTCTAATGTAATATCGCTTGATCTTTCGTTAGAAGCCATGTCATATGGTTTATTATTATGTGTCAATTTAAATTTTTGGACTGCGTGTTTTTTATTACTTGATGCAGTTAATATGAACACACGCAAAAAATCGCACTATATTTATATAAAATGAAATACGAAATTCTCGGAAAGAATATAATCCCGTTGGACAATGACTTTAGTTCGGTAAAAAGTAAAACCGAATAAAATAGAAATCGTTTGTTTTGTAACCCAATAAATAAAAATAAATGAATTACTAAATTAAGATATCTAGTCTGCACAGGTTAATATTCCCCGGTGTCGACGTAACTGCAATACGCAGCAATACCAAGTCCCAAGCTTAAAGATATTTTGCAATGTAATTAGGACGAATTTAATACGGAGAATAATTCCCATACAAATAATTAGGTTTAAGAATCTAATTTTTTTTGAACCATTTCAATGAATGATCATTAAGGTGCATTTGATCGTAAATTTGCCTGTTTAGTTCCATATATGTAATACAATTGCCCCATTATTTTACTCGGCAAAATCTTCTACGACAGGTTTGGAGAAGATAAACGGCTGCGCATCAGCTAAATTTTGCATTTCCTGATTGAAATTTCCGCTTATGATACTTCTGAGTTTGTATGAATATTTCTTTTAAAGATCATTTCTATGATAATAGCAAATGCTTGGTATGATGTAATATTGTAAATACACGTCAGAGATGCTGTTTTAACAAGACACTTTGTCAAAAAACTGTGTACTACATGTATTTGTGCGCAAAACGAATGCTTGAGAATAATATAAAAAGTTATCCTTTGTATATGCGTGTAATTAGTTCAAACGAGCTATATCATTTAATATAAACTACAAATGTAAAGAATCTCTTTCATGGATAGGAATATAAGGACTTTCACCGCATAAGGTAAATAGAGGTAGTGTGACCAATCATTAAAAATGTTGTAAAAAAAGAAAAACAAATGAGCTAACCAGCTATTGGTCATAATAATAATTACATGTAACGGTAACGATAATACATGCACATGTTACAAAAGAAAGAATGTGATTTTGATCGGCCCGATACATAAGGAAGATGTATTATTTTAACGATTTACGAACAAAGGATTTCTTTGAAGTTTTTAAAGGTCTCTTGTGGTGACTTGCACATAGATCAACTTAAAGATAAGAGTTTAAAGAGAATTTTCAAATAATATAATTCAGATTGTTTCTGCTAGCCAAGAATTACTGTAAATCGAATCACCAGGACTTATTTCTTTTGCCTGTACAATAATAACCAAGTGTTCAAACACACTTTTCACAATATTAAAAGTTGGACTTAGTTTCTACCAACAAGCGATCCAAAATCAAAGTATGGCTTATTTAAAGTGAAGGTACTCCATTACTTGGAATCAAGATTTGAAGATAATCAAGAGGAATAATAATTATATAAAGATAAGTTTACAAACATTATTTTTATTAGAGTCCCCGAGTCTTCTGTCATCAAGAAGCTCTTTTATACATGTAAAATTTCCTCATGTCTTTCTAAAACTAGGATTTTGGCATTGTCAAATATGGACAATGTCAAACACAACATGAATTATAGTGGTTGCCAAATGGTTTGCATCATCCAAACGACAAATTTAAAAGTTTAATAACTTTATGTGCATATATTAAAAGATTCATAAATTTAAATATACATAATCAGCGAATTTTATAAAACATACGGGGCTAATCTTATAAGTAATTAATATCGTAATAATAAGATTTACGCAATTTTACATGATGCGTTTTTTTTTATTAATTTAAAATATAGAAATATTATTGTCAACTAATTAACAAATAAATTTAATAAAATTTAAAACGCCTAGTATATCCTTCTTTAGCATTAATTACATTATTCCTTTGCTTGAATATACTTCAATTAGTCAAGTTATAAATTCATTATCTATCATAATTCAAATTTGTTGAATTGCATCCTACAGTTGATTGATTATTAATTGGAATGTGCAATTATTTCAGGTGGCTATCTATCTCATTTTAGAGTTGTTTAATTGGATTTAAATTAGAGGATTGAGATAACGATAATCATTTCATTATATTAATCTCATTATCATTATTATTTTATTAGTTATATATTTTGAATTATTATCTTGCATAAAAATAATATTATTTTTATCTAATTTATTATACTTAATAAGTCATTTATTGATTTTCAAGATATAATTCTTGATTCATGATATCATAAATATGTATAATAATTTTAATTCTGAAAGAAAAACTATTCCAGATTATAATACTATTATTATCAAATTTAACTATAAATTTTACAAGGCAATTATTAAGTCAAAATATTTTATATTTTAACAATATTCATGATATTTGATCTAAATAATACATTCTGTTTCATTCTTTATTTGCCAATTTTAAATGTAATTTTTGATTTTTTTACTTAAATAAGATTTCTTTCATTTAATTCTTGCTAATAAATCATGTTTATATAAAGTTTTTCTTAGAATATTGTTACCTATATTAAATTAATTATTATTTTTTAATTTTTTTGAATTTTCATAGTACTTGAATATTCATCGCTTGAAATAAATCATATAATATTATGCTTATCATTTTCAATTAAAATTCATAAATGACCAGATTTTGACAAATCTTTTATAAAACCAGTTGTTTCAAGTTTTTTTTTAAATGAATAATAGAAGATTGTGCAATGTTTTCTTTTGATACATATTATAAAAGAAAAATTCTTTCATCAAGAAAAGTGCAGATTCATGATCTATATTCAATAATAATATGTTTCATATTGATTTAATTATTGTTTTTTAAATAGAATAAAAGATTATATTTATAGATATAATTTTTATATAGCATATAAAATAAGATTTGTAATGAAATTTTTATGTTTTATAGTCTTATGTTTAAATAGATTAAGATAATCAAGATTCTTATTTTTTAAATACACTTGATTTATAACATATAATATTGCATTTTTTATTCATGTAATGCAAAACTTTTGGCAGCCATTGTACTTGTTTTCACTCTCTTTTTACATAAATCACAATGAAATTTGGCATGCAAATAAAAGGTTACAATATCAAAATGCTAGATATATAAATGAAAAAATCACAAGAAATTATGAAATTAAGAAATTCATTGTTACGATAGTTATGACAGTAACATTATAAAGAAGTCAGTATGTGCATGTACTTCAAAAGATATTATCGTAAACAATTATGCCTAGCACTATCAGTAACGGTCGAAATCTTGAAGAACACAATCCTGAATGTTCATAAACTGACAACGAAATACCAAAAGAATAGATATTCCCGAATATTGAAGTCTCAAATGACATCCCAAATGGTCGAACTCCGGAATGATGATCGAAATCCAAAAATCTGAAACAATAATATCATGCATTTATAATATTATACTTTCGGGATTTCGTGCATTCGATTTTGCAGGATGTCATTTATTTGAAACTTCGAACATATTGGGATGTTATTCTTTTAGATTTTTGATCACATTTATCGGGTTTAAGAATGTCTTCTTAACGTTGATCTCAATTGGGAAATGTCAAGTAATATTCGAAAATTAGTAATTTTTCTCATTATCAAATTTTTATAAGTGTATAATTATGAGTTTTGAACTGAGGGTATAAAAGTTGAATTCTTGAAAATTACAATAGGCTCGAAGATACAGTGGCGACCAAAAGTAATGCATCAGGAGCTAAATTTATTAACGTTAATAAAACATAGTGAAAATCGAAATTTTCTAATTTTATCAAAAATAATTTTTATTTTTATATCAAAATAAAGTTCATCAATTATAGTTTGACATATATTTTTCTCTAATTGTAAATTCAGTGCAAAATTTTTATTAATTAAATTTCATTTTTAATTAGTAAAAATTTTTGCATCAACTTTACAATTAGAACAACTCTTTCAGAAAAATTCTAAAAAATCTGAAAAAAATATATGTTAAACTACAACTGATAAACTTTATTTTGATATAAAAATAAAAATTATTTCTTAATAAAATTATAAATTTTTAATATTAATATAGAGAAAATTTCAATTTTATTAATATAAATAGAAAAGGAAAAGTTTATTAAAGTAAATTATCCCTTTTCTACTTACTTCCTTCGTAAATTTAAGAATTTACTAAATGAAATAAAGCAATCTCATTCTTGCTGTGCTTAATATCTCCTTTTATTTAAAATAAGCCGTATAAAAATATAAACTTTGTCACTTTTTCCAAAAAAATTGATCCAGCAATATGATAAGTAAATCTTAAGTTTTCTTGTATTATCAGAGAAAACGATTATACAAATCATATCATTTTAACGATAAACTTTTAATTACATGTATGATTTTTCATCTTTATAATATTTTTGTGCGATTTTTCTTGTCATTAGTCTGTTAAGTAACTAAAATATTGGAACCAGATTTATTTTTAATATCTAAAACCGTTTAAAATCTGGAATAGAATAAGAAACCTAAATCCTGTTCTGAGCTCTAATTCAGCAGACATAATGTAAAAAGCGTAAAGTGCGAAGAAAACGCTCTTTATAAACCTTTACTTTAGAATCTTTTGTACAGGCCTGGAACAAAATTAAGAGAGTTTCTCTAATTTATCATCAAAGAACGCAAATAAAGCAACAGCGCTCACAAAAGAAATGCAACATGAAAAAAAAGTCGAGGTACGAAATATCTCGCCGTAGGGTGAGTGTATTGATTCATCAATATTTACAGTATTGATAATATCAAATTTATTCGCTTCTATCTTTTGATTAAAGATGCATTAACTTTTTTATCTTTTTTTAGCATTACACTTATTACGACCGAACGGGAAGGTGGATGGAAGTATTATATAAAGATAAGCACAAACACTTTTGATGCGGAAAATTGCAGCATCGGTCCAGCCTCCGTCTACCGGATATGCAAAAGAAGGAAGAGACTGGGAGCTTTGACGACAAGTCGAAAACTGGTCACTCACCAATCCTTTTAACACACTACATTCCGAAAAATGTTCCACTCGCTATCGAGGTCCAACGAGAGCTTAAAAAATGAGTTGGACGTTGACGGTGAAAAGCATATGACGTATGCTCCATAGAAACGGATTATTCGCTCGGATAAAATGAAAGAAGCCTTAGCTCAAACGAACACAAAAAGTACAGTTGGCGTGGGTAAAAAAATGTCAACGCGTAATTTGGTCTGACGAGAGGAAGTATCAAATTTCCGGTTCAGATGGCTGAAAGTATTACTGAAAGAAGTTCAGTGATCCGTTAAAAGACCAGCATATTACGCCAACCGTCAAATTTGAAAGTCGTTCGATTATGATTTGGGGTTGCGTGACAGGTGACGGTGTTGGTAAGTTGAGAAAAATGAATGCGGATGGCAATGTGAAAATCATATTCTAGGGTCAGTCTAGGAAAAGGGGCTGGAGAATAGTAATTTATCTTCCAGCAAGATAATGACCCAAAACACGTCTCGGAAAAGCAAAGCAATGGTTCGCCGGCAATGAGATCACTTTGCTAGACTGGCCATCCCAGTCTCCCGACCTAAACCCCATAGAAAATTTATGGAATGAGGTGGATATGCGGATGAGACAACTTCCTGGACCACTTTTAACCACAGAACAGTTGTGGGAAAAGTTGCAAGTGGTGTGGAAGAGTATAGACCTCGATTATTGTTCCAAATTGTACGAATCTATGCCATATAGAATATTGAATAAGATTAGAAGTATGTAGTGTGAAAAAAATTTTAGCAACTTGTTACTTACCTTAGTTAGAAATTCTCCCTCTTATCTCACTTTCCATTTCGGTCATAATTAGTGCACACTAAAAATAAAAAAAAATTTAGTGTAGCGTCAATTAAAAATAGACGCAAATGATACTAGAATCACTAACCTTTTAGTTTCCAAGTTTTTCCCTACGGCGAGATATTCGTATCTCGCCGTTTTTTCCGTTGTTGCGTTTCTTTTGTGAGCCACTGTATTTTACATGTATGACGATTTATGACTGCGAACTTTTGTTTATTACATGTATTGCGTAATTTTTAATACATGCACAATGGTTTATTTTTTGCCACATTCGCTGTATTATTCATTCATTATCATAATCGGAAAAAAGTTTTGAAAAATCTGCGGAGAGAATTCATATCATACATGTACATGTATTTCGTAATATTTTAAATAATTAGTAACTGAGTTCTACTTTTAGTATATATTTGCTAATTAAATAATAGCGTAATTTTAACGTACATTTCTTATGAGAATAAAGATGCAGCCATAGTAATTCATCGTTATATAACTGAATTTCAATATCTTAAAGTTTTATGCGTTCATATATAAGACATACCACATAATATTAAAACCATTTTATACAGTGAATTCATGCGATGAATCTTCGGTCCACAATATTCATGATTTTAGTTAATTATTGTGAAGATTGAAACCTTTATCTTATGTTGACTATTTGCAAAATTAAATTTGGGCATTTAATAAAAAAAATGTGGAATAATAGATAACAGTTTCAAAATAGGTTATGCTTTCATCTAAATTAACCATTTCGAATCCTAAAACAATGATGAAATTAAAGAGTATTTTAAATTGAAAAGAAGAATTCGATGAGGAAATAGAATCTTAAGCAAACATTTCTACAAAAACAACAGTAAATTCATTCATATGCGGTTTACACAAGTCGAATTTTACTTCTTATTTTTATATTTAATCAAAGTGACTTGCCGTCCAGCGTACAAATTTTGTATGCTAAATTTTTTTTGACCTATCTTTATGCATTTATTCAAAATTTTCTTAAACTATCCCCACCATTTTAATTTATAATTTACTAAAAAATATATAACTTAATTTATAATCCGTTCTGTAATTTTTTAAAATTTATATTTCCGGAGAAAAAAAATTTCTTTATCACTGATTAAAAATACAATTTTATTAATAAATTTATAAAAACAATTATAATAAAATTTATTCTTTATAATAAATTCTATAATATTGTCTTAAGCTTAAGGGGTCAAGCTTAGAATTTTAAAAAGTTTATCAAAGATCAATAATATAAATTTTTAAATTTTTAAAATTGTGTATTTTTAGCTTATAGACCACTTTATTTTTTATAATAATTAAAAGTACTATTATATAAGATTACACTTATACTCAAAAAGAAGTAAAATTATTTTTACAGTATTTAATTCCAAGACAATACTATCGCGTTATTCCATAATAACATCGTATTCCAGTGAACTTTGATCCAGTCAGAACCTATTTTTGAAAATCTTTATATTCGAAAGCAACTTCACTTTCATTATTGTGGAACTCTAGAGTAATTTGCTTTGGATTATGTAATGGTCTGTCCAACCAGGTTGCTTTTTAAATTGTTCTAAAACTCCTTAAGCTAGATATTCAACATTTGATGAACCCTTCAAATGGAATCCATTGGAAATTTTCTTGGATTCTTTCATTAGAAAGTCGATTCATCTTTCTAAATTTGTTTATGATAATAAACCATAAACTGAAAATTCATTGCAATATTTCTCATTTAATAACTGGCAATCATAAGTACGTATTGCATTGTGATCTAGGTTTGAAGTATAAGTAGTAATCATTTCAGACTACGAATGTGTATATTCAAAATATTAGACCGAATTCACTTTTATAAAAGATTATTGTGAATTTATGGTAAGCTAAATACATTTATATGTAAAAGTGACACAATAAGACTTGTGCCTTTCTTATTTGTTGTAAGTGTCTTAATTTAATTAATACAGAATTACATGGAGATACAGTCACATCGCTTAAAAAGAACATAGTTGGGCCAGAAATCCAGTCCTTACGGGAGATTTTGCTTATAAAGAGCTGATTTAATATATATACTAATTCAATGATTTTCAAATTCCCGGTTCTAAGATATTCGACCGTAGTTCAATACATTGAATTCGTAGTTCAATACATTGAATTACCAGCGTAGAAAAAAGGCGACATTGATTTGTGTGTTTGCGTGCAATTCAGTGTTGACGTCACATAAATTTACATAATTCCTTGTATAAACTTAACAACACTGCTTGCTGTACCATTGTCGTGTCGTGTGTTAACAAATACATCTATTAAAGCATGATGATTAAAAATGGCTATGATATAAATATTTAAATTCAATGTACATGTACTTTATAAACCTCGTTTATACACTCATAAAAATTTCACTTGAAAAATTACATAAAGTCAATTAATGGAATAGTTACGTCGTCCTTAATATTAATGAAAATATTATTGACACCAATTCAAATCTTTCTCCGTTTAGTTGATTCCTCCAATTCGTTTTCGAAAGGACGTCTATTATTCGTTTTATGATCGTTGATATCGATTTCAAATTCTGTAGTTACATAATCTGAAGTTCCAAGTGGGGTTTATCTTTTTAATATAAAACTTATATTGTAACAAAAATAATATATACAGTGAAACAGTGATTTTACCTTCATTTGGAACATACAAACTCACACTTGTAGAACCTAAATGTTTGATATATATTTAAACCAATCTGAAATGTCATTTGGATTGAACATGTACGTACCTGCATCAGTTGGGATTGATATTAATTTCGAAGTAAACATTCGACTGGTGTAAATTGCATTTGGGTGGATTTTCTGTTTTTTGTTCTTATCGTTATTTGTAGGCATGTTTTCTTGTAATTTCATCTCTTTGTCAAGCGCTCTCCATTCATGTTTTTCTAATTCAAGACACTTTATGATCTCTTTATCTGTAGGATATTTTAAAGAGCTGTAGTACTGAGAATGTAAAGAATTTAAAATCAATTTTTTGTTGTCTGAAAACCAAATAGATCTGATAAATTCGAAAACTTCTTGAGCAGTTGGTCTGTTTTCTGGAATAGGATCCCAACATTTTTCAATAATAAATTTACACCATCCGGGAACATTATTTGGTATCTTAGGTCGTACTCCTTTATAAATGTCATACACAAGATAATGATCATGACTCCGTTCACCAAATGGTCGTTCACCAGTTACAACCTCGTACACAACCATTCCCAAACTATAAATATCTGCAGCGTTGGTGTACGTCTTTCCGTTTAGCACCTCTGGACTCATATAAGGAAGCACCCCATAAATTTCTTGATTAGATTTTTCTATATTTGTTGAAATGCTAAGTCCGAAATCAGCAACTTGAGGTTCGTAAAATTCTAATAATATATTTCCAGGATGAAAGTCACGATGTACAAATTTCTCTTCATGAATATACTTTAGATTATTGATAATCCGTTCTAAATAATCTAATTTTTGTCTCCAAGTCAATTTTTCGTAGTTGGAATTAATATATTTACGGAGATCACCATCTTTTGCATATCCCATCACTATCGAATATTCATTTGTTGCTGAGTTTTTAGTTATTCCATAATAACTAATCAAATTAGCGAATTTAAGAGTAATCTGAATCTATTTTTATACAAATTGATTGTATTAGAAAACAAAAAGCAAACTTACACTTCAGAAAATGTCATTTTTTACCTCGTGTATAAACTCTGGCGTAATTTGCTTTGAATTGTGTAATGATTTCAACACAACTATTATTCCTCTACCTCGTCTCCATTTACATGTATGTTTCTCATAATTAAACCAGTATTTCAATGGTCCATCCAACCAGATTGCTTTATAAATGGACCCAAAACCTCCTTTCGTAAGATACTCAACCTTGGTAAATCTTTCAAAAGGAATCCATTCGAATAAATCAGGTCTATTATTACTATTGATTTTGTTGCATTCTTTTATTAGATTATCGACATCTTTATCCCCGCTAGGAAATTTATCGTTATAAATTCGTTTGTGATATTTTAAACAGTCATTGCAATACTTTTGTTGACATTTAGTACATTTACTACAATTATGAGTATTGTGAACTAAACAATCATCGCAGTATCTATTCTCTTGACATTTAGTACATTCATTACAAGGATGAGCATTTGATTCCATTTTTGAGTTCATTTGATGTTTGTGAAGTTCACCAAAATATGGATGCATTACTATCAAGTAATCATTTGTAACTGGGTTTTTAGTCATTCCATAATATGCTATCTCGGTACCGTAATTATAGCATTTAAGTCCCATTTTAATCTATTTTTGAAAGAATTAATTGCATTAGAAACAAAAAACAACTTTCACTTTTAGAAGATGTTTATTTTACCTCGTGTATAAACTCTGGAGTAATTTGCTTTGAATTGTGCAATGATTTCAATACAACTTTACATGTTCCATTTCGTTCAAATTTATTTTCTTTATGATCCCAAGAATATAATGGTCCATCCAACCAGGTTGCTTTTGATCCAAAACCTCCTTTTGCGAGATATTCAACGTTGGCAAATCTTTCAAAAGGAATCCATTCGAATATATTTGAATGCCTATAATTGATTTTGTTGCATCCTTTTATTAGATTGTCGATATCATTATCTCCGCTAGTCAATTCATCGTTATAAATTCGTTTGTGATATTTGAAACATTCACCACAGGACCAATTTTTTTGGCATCGAGTACATTTACTACAATCATGAGTATTATGAATTAAACACTCATCGCAGTATCTATTCTCTTGACATTTAGTACATTCATTACAAGGATGAGCATTTGATTCCATTTTTGAGTTCATTTGATGTTTGTGAAGTTCACCAAAATATGGATGCATTACTATCAAGTAATCATTTGTAACTGGGTTTTTAGTCATTCCATAAGATGCTATCTTGGTACCGTAATCATAGCATTTAAGGCCCATTTGAATCTATTTTTGAAAGAATAATTGTATTAAAAAACAACAACTCTCACTTTAAAAATGTTCATTTTTTTACCTCATTTATAAACTCTTGAGTAATTTTCTTTGAATCGTGTAATGATTTCAACACAACTTCCCATGCACCTCTTCGTTTAAATTTGTTTTCTTCATGATTCCATTTGGGATGATAATCATAAAGATTATAATCCAATGGTCCATCCAACCAGGTCGCTTTATAATTTGACCCAAAACCTCCTTTTGAAAGATATTCAACGTTGGCAAATCTTTCAAAAGGAATCCATTCGAATATATTTGAATGTCTATAATTAATTTTGTTGCATCCTTTTATTAGATTGTCAATATCTTTATCTCCGCTAGACAATTCGTCGTTATAAATTCGTTTGTGATATTTGAAACAGCCATCGCAAGAATGATTTTCTTGACAATCTTCACATTTACTACAATCATGAGTATTATGAACTAAACACTCCTCGCAGTATCTATTCTTTTGACATTCAGTGCATTCATTACAATGAGTATTTGATTCCATCTTTGAGTTCACTTTATACTTGTGAAGTTCTCCATAGAACGCATAAGTCATTACTATCAAGTAATCGTTTGTAATTGTATTTTTAGTCATTCCATAATATGCTATCAAGTTGCCGTAATCATAGCATTTGAGCCCCGTTTGAATCTATTTTTGAAAGAACAATTGTATTAGAAACAAAAAACAACTTTCACTTTTAGAAGATGTTTATTTTACCTCGTGTATAAACTCTGGAGTAATTTGTTTTGAATTGTGCAATGATTTCAATACAACTTTACATGTTCCTTTTCGTTCAAATTTATTTTCTTCATGATTATAAATATCCAATGGTCCATCCAACCAGGTTGCTTTATAATTTGACCCAAAACCTCCTTTTGAAAGATATTCAACGTTGGCAAATCTTTCAAAAGGAATCCATTCGAATATATTTGAATGTCTATAATTAATTTTGTTGCATCCTTTTATTAGATTGTCGATATCTTTATCTCCACTAGACAATTCTTCGTTATAAATTCGTTTGTGGTATTTGAAACATTTACCACAGGACCAATTGATTCGGCATGAAGTACATTTACTACAATTATGAGTATTATGAATTAAACACTCATCGCAGTATCTATTCTTTTGACATTTAGTACATTCATTACAAGGATGAGTATTTGATTCCATCTTTGAGTTCACGTTATACATGTACATGTATAACGTGTTTATATCGATATGGATATTTGAAAGTGAAACAAATAATTGTTGTGTGCCTGTGCATACACGTACAGTACTAGTACAGTACCCAGTCCCTACAGAAAGTATCAACAAATTTGAAATTATATGTATATAGTAAAATATGTATAAAATTTTTCATGATTTATAATTAAAACAGTTCTTACATCTTAAGTCGTCCGCAGCTGGGAATCATATGTCTAAAATTATAATTCATGAGCTTTTAAAATGACACAAAATTAAGAAATAATTACTAGAAAAACATAAATATGTATGTAGCTTGAAAACTTACATTTTTTATATATTTTACTATATAATGTTGAACCGGGCAATACTTTTTGTGGGTATTGTACATTTAGTTGCGGTCCAAACTCTGGGATTTGGGAGCTGGACAAACTTTTTCCAGTTAGATAAAATCCCAATCCCAAAGTATGTCATGTGATATTTGACCAATCCAATTATAGGATGCACAAAAATAACTAAATCGTGAACAGGAAACTCATAAAAAAAAAATACTATAATGATAAACTATTTTTTATTTCCAAACACAAACATGCATGGCATTATCACTTGTTAATTTTGTTCCTTGCTTTATTAATACATGTGCGTGCCATACATAACTATATAACAACGACGACGATTACCGTTTGTTTTCTATCATTTCATCCAATCATGCATTTATCTAAGATGGATTTAAATAAGCTTCATTCGATTAAATGTTGATATTGTCGATGGAATAAATATCAAAAAACGAGTATTGTGATATATCACAAATGAATTTATAACGATGAATTATCTAGTGAAGATAAAGATATCGATAATCTAATAAAAAGAATGCAACAAAAGAATTATCAAAGTTGAATATTTTGCAAAAGAAGATTTGAGTCGATTTATAAAGCAACCTGATTGGATGGTCCATTGTATTATTGTAATTTACTACCCATATGAGATCATGAAGTAAAGAAAATAAATTTAAAAGAAGATGTGAAGCAAAAATTGTGTTGAAACCATCAAAGCAAATCGCAGGAGTATTTATATGCGAGATAATAAATGAATATTTTCTAAAATGAAAAATACTTTTTGCGTTTTAATACAATTAAGTTTCCAAAACAAAGCTTAAATGTTATGATTATAGCAGTAGGATAGCTTATTATGGAATGACTAAAAACATAGTTACAAACGATTACTCAGTAGCAATGCATTTATTCTATGGTGATCTTCAAAATAAATGAATATGCACATGTAAATTTAAAATATGATGATAGATTAGAATAATCAATCATTAATTATGCTGAAATTTGGAATTTGACCAAAGTTTAGTGCGTCCAAATATAAATTTTCCAGTTTGGATTTGGCTTTTTTCCATCTGAAATTTTGGTTTGGGTGGCTATTTTTGAATTTAGAGTTTGGACAGCAACTATAAATTTACATGTTGCGATTTAAACTCTATGTGAATGTTATGTGACAAAAGCTTTTACATGTGGTTTTTTATGCAAATGCTAAGCATTTGAATGATTTTTTATTGTTATTGTTATTATTAATATTAACTTTTAAACAATAATTTAAATCAGTTTATTTTATTACTATGTAAGATATTTTGATTTATAATTTCTTGTGTTAATGTTTTCATATTAGATGAAAAATATTTATTGAAATAAATGAAATACAGTAATAACTATTAATTATTTTGCATTATATGAATAAATTATAATATTATTACTATAGTAACATTCAATACTGTGATTCTCTATTAAATTTCTTAAATGAGAATTTCATTATCATCATTGATATAATTTTTATTTTTAACTTTTATAAATATTATATATATAATTAATACTTTATAATTATAGTAATAATTTATAAATAACACAATTAAATATCTATTATCAATATTAATCTTCTAGTCATGATGAAAAAAAGTGTCTTTCATATAATTTGTAGAGGGTAAAGTAATCAAATAACAAGATATAAAATGTTAATAGCATTTTTATTAAGATTAAGATTAGAATTAGAGTTAAAAATTATATTATATATTATACTCTTATTCTTATATATATATATTAAAATTTCATAAGAAATATTTTTTTTGTTAGAATACAAAAAATAATTTATAAATAAAATTTCAAGATATATATACAAGTAATTTTTAGTTTTTTTTATTTTTCATTTTTTATTATATATTAATCTTATTATTTAATTAATTTATATAATAATTATAATTAAGTTATATTTTTTTAGTTAAATCTTTATTTTATACTCTTAATATTATATTTTCTAATTTATATTACTTTATTTAAAAATTATTTTCATTTTAATATATAAATAATTATTATATATTAAATTAATTTAGACTAATATATATTATTATACAAATAATTATTATATATTTTTAATTATTAATTTAAATATTTTAATATTTTTATTTATTTGTACTATAATAAAATTAAAAAATTAATAATTATTTAACAAATTATCAAGTTATAATACTATATTATATACTATTATAATATAGATTTTTCAGAAATAGATAATTAATATTAATTATTTTATACTTATATTTTTATTGAATAATTATTTAATTATATTTTATTAAATAATAATTAAGATAATATTATTAATAGATATTTTTTAGATAATTTTACAAGCATAAAGATTATAATAAAATTATTATAACAAAGTTAATAAAATTATTATAGCAAAACAAGCTATGCTATCATGATTAAACTGATATTATAATACTAGTGAAAATATTATTTAGATTATAATAAAAGTATTATTATAGAATCTTTAAAATATATAAATGTAAAATATCTTAATTAATTAGAGAAATTAAGAAGATAGAATTAATTAATAAAAATAAATTAATAAATTAAATAATAATAAACTAAAAGAATTTAAATATAATAATATTATAAATTAATGATTTTTATTAATAATATCTTATTTATTATTATATATTTCTTATATTATAATTTCAGATCATATTCTAGCTAATTATACTATAAATATATTCTTATTACTTATTTTTAACTTTATTATAATCATAGTCTAATATCTATTATATTATAACTTTGATTATATTAGTCTTTTCTATCTGTAATTAAAAATATCTTTATTATATCTTATCCTGACAAAATATTATATATAAAATTATTAATTTATTATAAAATAATCTTTTCAAGAAGTATTAAAAATGATAATAATACTATATATATATTAAGAATAAAAATGACTTCTTAATTAATTTTAACTTATAATAATTAATTAGAATATTATAACTGAGTTATAATAACTAATTAAAAAATTATAATAGAATTATAGCTAGTTATAACTTCTATTACAAGTTAAAAATTATGTTATTAAGTCTCTTATTAATTAATATTATAATAAATAATTTATAATTAATTTTTTGATTAGAATTTTTATTTACTTTTATTTATCTAATATAATAATTTATTTTCTTTCTTTTTATTTATATTTATATTATTTATTTATAATTGTTTAATTTTATATTTATTTTATAATAAGTATTTTTTAGAAATATTATTAAATAAATATTTATATATTAATAATTTAATATACTTTTAAATTAATTATTTAAAGTTACTTTATTTTTATTTATATTTATTTTATCTTTTAATAAATATAGTTAATTATTTAATATTAATTTATAAATTATTACTATATTATATATTATCTTATATATAACTTATTATATTACAATTATCTGATTTATATTAAAAGAAGTTGTAATAATTTTAATTGAATTATCTTTCTTTAGTCTAAATCTTTGTTTTGTACTATCTGTATTACAGATTAGCTTTGTATTACATTTTTAAGAATATCAATTTTATACTAAATATACAAATAATTATTATATATTTAATATATTAGATTTAGCATATTGTTATGCAAATAATCATTATGTATATTATAATTATTAATTTAAATTATTAATATTTTTAATTATATTTATTATTAATATTTTCTTTATATTTTTATTTATTCTTCTTATTTATTATTTAT
>CAJVPS010000076.1:5000-40760 GCA_910591765.1 Ambispora leptoticha | reverse complement strand
TGCTTTTGATTTAGTTTTCTGTGTGAATTCTATTTCAAATATCTTCGCTTATATCTTGAATCTTCTGTATGAATTTTTCTGATATAATACTATATCTGATTCTTCTTTGTGAATTATCTGGATATATTACATCACGTAACTAAGAAGGTTACAATTGATCTCTTTTTATAATTTTGTTTAGTTGGTGATAATCTATACAAAATCTATATTTGCTATTCTTTTTCTTGACTATTACTACAGATACAGATCATGGACTGTCTGATAGTAAAATAATATTTTGTTCAAGTATTCTTTCAATTTCTTGTTCTATGAATTCTTTTTTAATAGGTGAGTATCTATAGTATGGCTTCAGAGCTATTGATTCTTTAGTTTTTGTGTTAATTTCATATTAAATAATTGTAGTTTTCCCAGATTTTTCATCAAAAAGATCTTGATATTCATTTAGTAACTCTTCTAATTATTGTTTTTATTCTGGTATCAGATCATTCTCATTAGAGTTTTCTTCTTTATTAACTTGGTAAAGCAGTTCTGGTATCAGTTTTATCTATTTATAATATCAGTCATCTTTATTACATTTATGATATTCAGTTGATAAGTGATTGTTGACATAGAAATATTTGTCTAAACCAGTAACTTCATTTCTCTTTAACTTTTCAAATATTGAGTGAAAGAATTTTTCTTTGCCTAGTTGAGTATAATATTCTTTTACTTGTAAGTCTAATATTTTTATTTATTCATCTAGACTTTCTTGGATATTTAGAAGTAATTGATCAATACCATTATCTTCTTCATATTCATTTTTACTTTCTTCTTCCATTAAAGATTTTTTTTCTTTAAATCTATCAGTTAAATCAAAATCTTGTTGATCTCTTTCTGAATTTTCAAGTTCTTCACAAGTTAATACTGGTTGAATTTTTGAGATCTTTACTAGTGATAAGAATATTACTTATATTATCTTCTTATTAGATTGTATAATATATAATTGATTAGAATTATTATGAATTAATACTTTAATATTTCCAGTATATCCAATATCTATAATACCAGCTTTTATTTCTATTCCTTTACATGCTAAAGAAGATCTAGAAGTAAGTTGACAAAATATTCCTTTTGGTATTTCAATTATAATATATAAATCTATCATCACAATTTCTTGTGGTGAAATAATAAGTTCTTTTAATTCTGAATATCTTAGATCAAAGTTAGCATCTGTTTCATGAGTACATTCTGATATTTTTCCTTTGCCATTATTATCAAAGACTTTAAGCTCTATTTCTTCTTCAGTCTTATGGTACTTTTCTAAATATATAATAGATATTTCAATTTATTTCTTCTGATTTTCAAATTATAATAGGTTTTTGGTCCAGCTTATAACTGCTTTATAAGTATGAGCCCAATTATTTCCTAGTATAAGATCATAATTATCATTTACAATTACTAATGCTTTGATCTTAATTGATTCAGTTTTTAAAGTAATTGGTAAGTCAATTACTTCTCCAAGCACTTTTTCTTTTTGACTATTAATATCAATTAGATTTATTATACTAGATTTTTGAATTTTCCAGTCTATTTTCTTTAAAAATTGTTGAACAACTATATTACTCACAGCACCACTATTAATTATTATCTTGCAAGGTTGATTATTAATAAATCCATTCATATACATAGCATCTATAGGTATTTATTAAGTTTATTGATTTTCTTTCTCATTTTCTATTAATATTTTCTTGAGCTAATTATTATCAATTGAAGGCTTTTTAGTTATGAATGCACTCTCATCTTTTAAAGATGCATTTAAAAATTTAAATGCTCTTCAATATTCAAGTAAGCATTCTGTTTATTATTATTATTATTTCTTCTATTGTTATTATTATTATTGTAATTATTATTATCCTGACTATTTTCATTTTTTCTTGATCTAGTGCATCTGCTAATAATATGACCAATATCTTTATAATTTTCTTGATTTATATTATTTTTTATTATTTAATTACTTCTTTTTAAGATAATATTCATAAATATTGATACAGATCTTAGAAATTTTTATTAGTATTGAAGTTATAGTCTAATTCCTCTTTCTTTATTCATTAATTAATTTAATCTCTCTCAATCCAATATTATTATGTATCTAAATGAAAACTTACTTATCAGATTTGCTATAATATTATCATTTAAAAAAAATGATTTAATATTTTGTACAGCTTTTTGGAAAAGTAAAATATTATTTGTCAAGCTAGATATAAATATTGAAGTAAATTATATTATAAAAGATCTATCTCTTAATGTTTAAGTCTTTATATTTTTTGATTTATATTGTTATAATATGAACTTTTAGTAGAATATTAGTTAATTTTATTATTGGTCACTTCATATCACAATTTGATTGAATGAATAATTATTTATATCTTATTAGATATTAGCTTTAGAAAATATTATTTATACTTATTTTTAGAAGATTTTGTAAACATGATAATCATGACAAAATCATTATAGTAAAGTTAGCAAAACTATCATAGCAAAACTAACAATACTATTATAACAAAACCAATATTATGATACTAGCTAAAGTAACATTTAGATTATAGCAAAACTAATATAAGTATTATAATAAAAGTATCATTCATATAATCTCTAAAATATATAAAAGTAATATATCTTAGCTAGTGAATTTAGATAGATAGTTAATTAGACAGTTAAGTAATCAGATAATTAGTTATTTAGTTTAGTTTGAGTTCTATAAGTTTAGTTCTCAACTCACATCTTAGTAGATTATAGTTTTAAGAGAATTCTAAGGAATTTCTCTTGTAAAATAGATCTTGATTAAGATTTATTAATTCATCTTGTTAATAAACTGAATATTACATCTGTCTTGAAATTACATATTAGAATTGGATTATATTCTAGTTAGTCATAACAAGAACACTATCATTACCTACCTTTAGATTAACTTTGAAATAATAGTAAATATATTCTTGTTAATAAACCTTTTAAAAACTCTTCTAAATATCACTTTAAGTACATGATCACTTTTATCACGTACTTTTGTAATATTAAGTTTAATACTCATTCTCACCTCAGAATTCATATCAAAAAGATAATAATATATAAGTTAATTTTATTACTAATAAATATTTAAATGTTATATTTTAATATAAAAAAATATATTTTATTATTTTATTAATAGATTTATAGATTTTATTCAAATTATGATCAAATCTTTTTATAATTATTATACTTAAAAAAGCAAAATTAGATATTTAAAAAAAGATATAATTATAAAAAGATTTTTTAATTATAATTAATTAGTAATTAAAAAACTTAAAAATAATAATTATAAAAAAAATAATTATAAAGAAATATAGTGGTAATCAAAAATAATGGAATGCTTAAATTTTTTACTAATTATAATTAGTAAAAAATTTAAGCATTACATTATTTTTGATTGTTACTATATAAATCTGATTATATTTAATATTTAATTCTTTTAATTATATATAATTACTATTATTATATTTAATTTATTTTTATTTATTCAATTAAATAGAAAATTATTAATAATTAATTTTTTATTATTATTATTAATATTAATAATAAATATTTTTATATAAATAAATTAATTTTTTTATGATTAATTTTTAATTATATAATTTTTTTATTATTATAATATAGTATTATAGTTTTTTTATTATAATATTATTATTAATTAAGAATATATTATCTTATATATATTTTTATTAGGATTAATTCTTGAATAAAAATTTATTAGTAATTTAATTATATAACTATTTAAATATTAGATAAAATTGAAAAATATGAATAAATACAAAAAACTTACTTTATGCAAGAGAATATATAACTTGTGAACAGGTTGATCCTTTCAAATTTATAAGCAATATTTAAAAGATAAAGATATTCATAAATAAAAAGAATTTTTAAAATGTTTTTTCATAATTTCATTCATTAATATGTCTATTATTAAGTTGTGGAAAAAAATTAACAAACATGAATTATTCTATTCTTATGATGCGTTTAGATGTTCTACACTATATCACGAGTTTATTAATTCACTCTATATTCAAAGATTTTTATTATAAATGGGTCTGGAACTCAAATTCAGTATATTCCTGAGTTAAATTAGATTCGTTACATAGTACATTCGTTACATCCAGATTGACTATGTAATTAAAATTGAACTAAATTAAGCAAACCTCAGGATTTAGCAATTCAAGTTGTATTTTTTAATGCTCAATAGTTGAAAAATATTCCGTTCCAACACATGTCATATACGTGTCTGCCTCAAATGACAATCGGGATATCAAAATCCTAACTAAATAAACAGTCTCCCAGCACTAACCCTCGCTCTAATTCTGGTCATACCTCTATTCTAATTTGGGCCGATTGTGATTTGGGGCACAACATGTATATACATTATTTTACTATGCTAGAAATTGGCATTGATAGGTTGTAATATTCTAAACGCGCCTGTACCAGATTCGACTACTTTTCCAGCGACCAATCTCGAAGAAGGCGAAGAAAGTGTATCAAATTCTCCAAATAGTGCAGCTTCTCTTAGGAAATTACACGTAGTTTCGTAGCTCATTTTGAGGAACGGTGATATGTTTGAATCGATTCCGTGGCGACTAAATGGTTTATATTTTCCTTCAAAAGTCTTTAAAAAAAGAATACAATTATGAATGGAATGATGGTATAAATAGTAAAGAAAAAAAATAAACTCACCATATAATCAGCAATTAACGTTAAATGTCGAAGATCTACTTTTATCCCGTACGCACCAAACACATTCGAAATTTCTTTAATGATTGTCGCGCGTGCTGCCTCCACGCCGTAAGTTCTTAACATCGCGGCGATATCATTCGTGTATATTTTATTGATGTCGATTATTTCAGAGAATAGCCAGATACCTTGAAGATTTGTTCCTTCCGTTGCAAGTGATTTCTAAAATTACGAAAAATTAATAAAAATGACAATTGCTTATATGTACGAATCTGAATACAGTGCTTACCGAAGTATCATTTGATTTCTCGTTAACGATAGAATAACATTTATTAATGCCTTTGATTTCTCTCAATGATATATCTTTACATATTTTTTCCACTATATCCAATAATAAGATTTTCTGTGTGTTTGGGGGAAACTTCAAGTCAATTTTACAGGAAGCACCATCCCGAGCAAAAGAATATCGAGAGACATATATTAATTTCTCTATGATTCTTGCATTTTCCGTCTCTATATCTGTTTCTGCCTCAGTCTTTTCATCTTTCTTTGATGTATTAGCGTATTCGTCTTCAATATCAGAATTTTCATCGGCTCGTCTAATTATTTCCAGGTCATCCTCATCTGGTTCTTCATAGCTCGTTAATTGTTTACGTCTTGAATTAATTCTTGCAGTGGTTGCATCGTCGTCTCCGTTATCAGAATCTGTGTAATTTTATAATATTCTTGTATATAAGCTAAGATTAAAGATGAATTATTTCTTTATAAAAACAAAATTACCATATTCTGCATCACTATCTACAGTTGTATCATCGACATTCGTCTGCTTATAATTATCGATATTTTGAGAGGGTATAGCAAAATCTTCTAATGCTTCCTTATAATCTATTTCTAAATTAATAAATAAAGGATCAATTAACAAGAGAGAACACTAAAAGACTTGTCACACCTACCGGATGATTTTTCGCTGCTTTTTCCTTTAAGCAATCGTTTTATAGAGGCTTCCAAAATATTCAAGAATCGTTCCTCAATCACTTCCTGAATCAACGCCGGTAAAATTCCATATTCCTCCATATATTCTTCTTGAGGGAAAAAATTAAGCTTTATCGTATACGTTTTGTTGAATATTCTTGGGGACTTATTTTCTAATTTCTCAGTTATCGTTACATTATCCACAACCTCTGCCAAAGTTAATCGAGAAATGGTTCGAGCGAATTTGTCGGCCAACTCATCGGTAAGATGTGGAAGTAAGGGCAATGTCATCATTGGGGTTTTGATTTCTGCAGAGGCGGTCATAATTATCTCACGCAGACGCGGAATACCTAGTGTTACGTTTTTGGCACCAAATCTAAGTGCATGTTCAAATATATGTTAATAGTAAACTTGCGAAGATGATTTTAAGACTTCACACAAATTATTTTATTTACCCTGCAAAATGAAAGGTGTTTAATGTCATTTGAGTGGATGGTTCACCAACACCTTGAGCGGCGAGTACTCCAACCGATTCACCGGGTTCGACAAGTGAATGAAGATATCGCAAATACATTAAAGCCCCAAAGTCACCCTTTGATATCTTTTTTTTCCAGCGTGATTTTAACTCCCTTTTATTTTTTTTAACATACTTATATTTTTTGTAAATAATAATTAAATGTTAATTATAGGTCAATGGAAAATTAACACAAATTTTATTGTAATCACCTCAGTTAAATCAGATTCGAATTTTTCCGAAACACTACCAATATTTCGACTTGGAGTAAACACCGATAAGACTGGATCATATTTATCTGGACTCGGTAACGCTTTTTTCAAATATTCTATAGCTTGTTTCTGGTCAATACCATGAACAAATTTTCCGATATGATATTTTTTCGAGAATGCATCAAAATTATCTACACTGAAATTAAATTGATAGAGATATTTTTGTTTGGTGACGTCCAATGAATCTTCACCGTAATGAAACTGAATTACAGATCCATCACTGTCACGGACTGTGTGATCGTAATGTACACGTAAGCCTTCCAAATGTTTGATTAAGCATCGCTGCAAGTAACCAGAGCGACTTGTTTTCACAGCTGTATCGATTAATCCTTCACGGCCAGCCATGCAATGGAAAAAGTATTCCTATAGTTATTTTATTTAATATTAATATGGTTTGTTTATTTTTATCATTCATATAAATTAAGGATCAAAATAAATAAATTACTTGCGGTTTAATTCCAGTCAAGAATCTGCCACTTATGAAACCACCGGAACGTGGAGCAGTCTCATATGGAAGAAAAGAAGGCAGTGTCTTGCCGCTAACCATAACTGGTACACGTCGTCCTTCCAATTCTTGTTGACCTTTTAGTCAAAATATCAAATTAATTTTTTAGCATTGGATATAAATATAAAATGCAATTATTAGTTTCAAAAGAGCAGCCGTAGAAATATGAGCAAATAATTTCACAGGTATCAAGAGACCTTGACATAATTAACGTGTACTTGTACTTCAATTCAGGGTATCAAAATCGCATACGAGACCTACCTAAAGCACAAGAAATTTGCGAGACATTTACATTGCTTCCTTTTGCACCCGAGACAGTCATCATTTGCATATTATTTGCAGGGAATTTGATGTGCTAATTTTAATTAACATTATTAACTTAATAATATAAAGGTCTCTATGAGAAGAAACTCTAGATACAAACCAATTTGTTAGGTATGCATTCATTAATAATTGATGATGTCAAATTATTCATTTTCGATTTCATTGAGGCATCTAAGCCTCGCTGTTTTTCATTATCACGGAATACTTCTTCTATCCGACTTTTGAATTCTTTAATACAAGAATAAATAATATTGTTGTTATTATTATAGTCATAATGAATATTAGAGTTAATATACATTTGCCATATATACCTTTTAATGTGCTTTTTTTTTCTTTTATGTTATTATTATTATTATCATCGACAGGATTCAATCCAACATAGCTATAAGTAACATCTCGTCCATATTTCGAAGTATTCTGCATTAAATTGCGTCTAGTTTCTTCTCCTTCAGAAGTCAATCTCAAATCATCCATACGACAAGAGAAGCCCCGCCATTGTGAATAAGTTGTGAATAGACGACCCAATATACTAAGTAATTTACCAGCAATTGAAGAATTATACAGTTCGTAACATGCATGAACTAGACCGAATGCTGTTGCACCAAATTGTCCTTTATCCAAGACACCGGTTAAGTGTTCACCGTCCATGAAGATTACGGTCGCCTCTTCTGGTGCACTGCCTCCCCAATACCGAACGGCTATATTCGCTTTGGAAGTGAGATTTAGTGGTATCATGCCGTACGTTAGATTCTTTAACACTGTAGAAATCTATCATTTGATTCGATTTGATTATTAACATGTTATACTAAGAATGAATAAATAATACAACCCACGCTTTCTTATATATCGAGGGATCATTAAATAATTTTCTTATGTTAAATCGGTTGATTTTGAATCATCTTTCTTATATCAAGCATTTCTTATATCGAGAGTTTCTTATATCGAGAGCCATTTTAATAATAAAATATAAAATAAATTTATGATTTACCATTTGTTTTCCTGTCCACAATTGTTTCGGTTTCCGTATAGCAGGAGGAACTGTTAAAATTTTTACAGCTACAGTTCCATAATTCTCCTCCGGCCTAAGAGCATTATAAAGTATCTGATGATACTGCTCCTTTGTGAAAAACGTGTCTTTCGATGTCATCCATACACCAATCACCACATGATCTTGAATTAAACCACGTAACGGAGATCCAGAAGTAGGTTCAAGATATTGTTCATTGGTGTTACCAATAATTTCAGCTTCAGCACGTGCAATTTCATTCTGTGGGAAATGCAAATTCATTTCATCCCCGTCAAAATCAGCATTATACGCTTTACAATTCGCGTAATGCATTCGAATTGTCATCTCACCAGGCAACACTTTAGCCCGATGTGCCATAATTGAAGGCTTATGAAGTGTCGGTTGTCGATTCAAAAGCAATATGTCACCATCGCGTAAGTGACGTAACACTTTTTTATTTGAGGTTGGAGATTTGGGGGGAAGTGCGAATATTGATTTTGAAGGATTAGCGGGTGGAGTCAGAAGTTGGTTGGCAAGTGCAATACGCGATTCTAAAGATAGTCGTGATAATAATTGAACCATTCCATCTTCATGTTGAACTGAAACTGCACCCGGCCATTGATGAGCGCCGTTTATTACAGCTTCACGCATTTCTTTTATGTTGTATTGGGTGACTGGTTCGGGATACGACAGAATTTTAGCAAAAGTTACTGGTATCTAATAGATGATAGGTTGTATTAATAAGAATTTCTGCGTTTTATATCCGATATCAATTACAGATTTACCCCAATTTCAAATGTTTCTACATTCGGATCAGGAGAAATTACTGAACGTGCCGCATAGTTAACACGCTTACCCTAATATATTTTTGAGTTATACAGGTATACATTATTAAAGAATAGATGAAGCTTTAATATCGATATTTAATTAACTATTACCATCATATGTTTCCTAAATAAACCCTCTTTTTTCTCCAAGATTTGTTTAATTCCACTAGGTAAGATTTGTCGCCCTCTAGAAGCTAAGTGAGCAGCTTTCGTGGTATCAATTAACCCATTGACAGCAGATTGTAATTCATTCCATGCATTCAAAAGACTTTGAAGTTTTTCCTTTTTACTGATGTTTGTTTTCTCAGCACTATTGTAATCTCCTATCCCTGCCTCATCTTTTTTCTTAGTGATATCGTTCTGTGCATTTATTGAGAATTTTGCGCAAGCTTTAAGAATTCTTTTGAAATGTGTATTATGTGTATTTTCCAGTTGTTTATCGCCAACGACGGATATCGGACGAAAACGAGTTGGTGGAACAGCAATCAATTCAAGAAAGAAAATATCTGCGTTAACGTGTATTGTATTTGATTTACTGCTGCTGCTGTTATCACGATATCCGTGTATTGATCTATCGCGAAGGTAAAATCGCGATGAAAGCAGTCCGTGACGACCATATAATAACGAACAAAGTGTAGACTCTTTTTGAAATAACAGATCGAGATGCTTACGAACATCCGTCGGTGTCAAATATCTATGGGGTGCAGATTTTCCTCGCTGTAAGATAGTTGCTTCGTCTTGATTTTCGTCTGGTTCGCTTTCATCTTCTAACTCATTTTCATTTGTGTTTTTTTTCTTTCTTTGTCGTTTTTTTGATATAATTTGAAATATTTTGATGTGACCGTATCTTCTGTAACCTGCCGATGGTCTATTTTTTTTATTTTTATTATTATTCATTGCTCGGATAAATTATCATTTGATCTGTAGACTTGCAATATTCATCACTTACGTTTTACAATTGTGACATTTTCCAATCAACACAGTTTTTTTTAAAAATTCTTTTATTATTCTCTTTTTTTCGGCATTAACAGTTGTTGAATTAGGTTCAGTGTTAGATTGTGCAAGTACTTCCTTTAAATAATTATCTTAGAACAAAGAATATTAAGAATAAAATACGCGTTTGCATATGGATCGGACAAAAATAAATTTATGAACATACTAATGAGCCTCATATCATTATCATTATCATCTTCATCATCTTCATTTATTTCTTTATCTTGTTCTTCGATCTTTAGGTGATCAATTTTGTGGGATTCAATTAAAAGCCCTTTTTCCAACAATAGTAATTTTGCAGCGATTCGATAGCTCTATTGATATTAGATTGATATCCATATTAATTCATCCCTCCATTCATTTATTCGATTATACATACTTTCGTTTTATTTAATTTAAATTGATGACAATTCAAACAAGTCGATTTCAACAAAATATACATGTGCGGAAAGAACAGTGTGTTATATACAGGACACGGAAGTTCAATATGACCAAAATGACCCGGACACGAAAAGTAATCGAGTCGACACGTGTGACAACTTCAGCCAATCAGATCAAAAAACAGTGAGAACGAAGTAAAAAAGAAACATGAAAATGCGAACATGATCAGGCATACACATAACCGCGTTCAAAAGGTCCCAAGGCCAAGTCGTACAGCCCACCCGTGGTTGGCTGGTTTAAATTATCAAAAACCTCCGGATGTGTAATCCGTTTTACGGATAGTTTCCGTATTTCTTCAGGGCTATAGCATGAGAAAGCGACCGAGTGAATTTCGGTTCCAATAGGGTGCGATATATTCATGGTTATAAAGATAAATTTTTCGTTGAAAAAAAGAAATAATGACTCATGTGAGCTAACGAATTTTTTCCAAACGTTAACCCAAATGGGACAAACGAAATAACACCGGGGTCATTGTCCAATTTCACATGCATAAATCTTATTTTGGGGGAATTTGAGTCTAATTTAGGTGATTCATCACAGATCTAGAGAGATTACCTTTCTTTTATGGTGCTTTACTCTAATCCTTTGAAGTCTAACATGACCACACACGTCCTTCTCTCTCAAAAACCAGAGTACCAGCATAAAACATGCTCTTTTTGTCAGAAAGAATTGGAGTTCAAAATACCAAATACCACAACGCCAACGATTCACGTCCAATGTTACTCTTGTTCCAAAAAGAACACCTTTAATACCATATCTTTGACTAATTCTAAGAATGCTACTAATGGAACTAGCACTAAAAAGGGTGCTCAGAGACGAAAATTTGGAACAGGTTATACTCAAAGAAGTCTAACTTTCTTGTGTTGAAAATACATTGGTTGTTTTTTTTTACAATGTACGCGGTTTCTTTACCAATTTCAGACCAAGAACCATTGGAGACTAAGTATTATGATCTCCTTGGGGTATCACCAACTGCGGATGTAAATGAAATAAAAAAACAGTATTATAAACTGGCCCTCCAATATCACCCAGATAAAAATAAAGCATCAGATGCAGAGCAAGTGGTATGTGAATTGAAATTGATTTTGATATGATTATTATTATTATTATTATTATTATTATTATTATAATAATATGCAGAGGAAAGATTCATCACTAAAAGTTGTTCAATTTATCCGTTAGTTTAAAGAGATATCAGTAGCATATCAAGTATTATCAGATCCGGTATTAAGAAGAAAATATAATGAATTTGGAACGCGAGATGTTGAACCCGAAGGAGGCTTTGGTATTGAAAACTTTTTTCTTTAATGTCAAAATTTTTTTTATCTATTCGTGCTTATATTATTGTCAATCTATGAACATAAAAATTATAGTCAATCCTGAAGATTTCTTCAGACAACAATTCGGGGGAGATCGCTTTGTCGATATAATCGGCGAGATATCAATTGGCCGAGACATGAAAGAAGTATTACAAAATGCAGCAGAAGAGGATGGCACCGATACATCTGAAGTTAAAATACGAAAAGAAGCAAACAAAAATATCATGGATGAAGAACGAGAACGAATTAAACAGCAACGTATTGAAAAATTGGTGGCAAATTTAATTCACAAACTGACAATATATGTTGAATCGAATAATAGTGCCGAGGAGGAAGCGTATAGTAAAATGATTGAAATCGAAGCAGATGAACTAAAGACAGAATCATATGGCGTGGAATTATTACGTGCAATTGGTTTCACTTATTCGTTGAAGGCTAAACAGTATTTAGGAGGGGAACAAATGTTTGGGTTGCCTCGAGTTGGACATATTCTTCGAGAAAAGGGACACGTGTTTAGTGAAACACTATCAACCTTGAAGTCTGCAATAGACTTACAGCAGTCATTTAATCAACTGCAAGAAGCTGAAAAAAAGGGTCTTGATGAAAATGAAAAGACCAAGTTACAAGAGGCTACTGCAAATAAAGTATTTTTATTATTATTATTATTATTATTATTATTATTTTTTTGTTTTTAATTGTGTAGATATTTTAAATGTTTATGACTTATATATTCAAAATAATAGGGTTTAACGGCATTATGGAGAGGTTCAAAACTTGAAGTAGAAAGTGTATTAAGGGAGGTGTGTGATCGAGTGCTGACAGATACGAAAGTACAAAAAGCAATATTACGAAAACGTGCGGAGGGATTAAAAATAATTGGAAGTATATATGAAAATGTAAAACCAGACAGTGTTGAAATGAAACCATTCTCTGGATGAATTAGTTATTGCAATTCGATGGTTAGAGGTTGATGTACGGGTAAATGGATTATATTATAAGAAACAAAAATTTGCGGAGATGTGGAATGAGAGTGAGTGTGAGTGTGTGTAAAATTCATTGGAGACCAAGTATATTTATTTTGTATGGAATGATTAATTTATATTTGTGGTTATTTTTATAATAATTAAAAAGACACCATACTGACAAGACCACTTTTAAAATGTATTCGTATTTGATATGTATCGTTATGACAGTACGTATCACAAGTTTTCTTTAGTTTTCTGCAATGGTAAATATATATATATATTTGGTTGGTTTCTTAATTCAAGCATCATGATGACAACGATTGTTACATGATAACTCGGCGAGAGTTATAAAATTCATATATATAAAAACACACAACATCAAACATTATTACGAAAACGAAAGGGAGGGTTGAAATTTCCTAGTAAAATGTTCGTTAATACGCTATAAAGCACATAAATCATATTATACTTTTCTATATGTGAAAGATTCTAATTTAAAAGAACGTTTTTTTTTAGTTTTTTCTTTTAGTTTTTTTTTCGCACACTAAATTCAATAAAATAATACTAATATTATGACGCTAACGATGGTAATGTTGAACCTAATATGTCATTTTGCTGACCCTTCATCCGAGGTCGATTATGAAGAGAACAATGATGTTTTTCCTCCATTTTCTTTGCTTTCTCTATTCGCTTCTTGACCACTTTTCTGGTAATAACACCAATTTTATATCTCAATGACTTTTTCCACACTTTATCCGGCAACAGGGTATCGTAGTCATTATCTTTAATCTTTTCTATGATGTCCTTGCCGCGTGATTTATAATGTGGTGGTCCTTGAGCGGCTACAATTTCCAAGTCTGGGAATTCTTTCCCTTTTGTTCTATGTCGACGCGCTGTGGCAATTTCACGTTCAAAATTATTTTTATCTCTCATCAGTTTAACGAGTTCAAAATTAGCTCGAACTGATTTTGGAATGTGCCGCACTGAAATTACGGGTGATATGATGGGTTCATTTTTTAATGGTGATGATGATGATGATGATGATGATGATGATGATGATGATGATGATGATGATGATGATGGTGATGATGGTGATGATGATGATGGTAAAGTGGATATTTGATGAGACTCATCAAGAGTTGTTTCACTTTTGGGTGATGATGGGGATGTGTTGTTACCAGAATTAGAAGATTTCAAATCGGATATTATTATTGGGATTATGCCAAGTGGCGATGGAGTCCACGGCACAGAATTTCTTCCAAACGAAGAGTCTTGTACGTGCCATTCTCGTGCGTATATTCTTCTTTGACGTTTACTTGTCGCTGGATAGCACTCGATGTGCGCAAAATCTAGTGCATGTATAGGTTTCTCAAAATCTACGTAACGCTTACGTTTACTTGGATACGCAGAAGACATCTACCACTATTCAAATCAACTACTGTTCAAATAAATATTAGTATTATTGACAAAATGTGTGTGTTTTTTTAATTCAGTATATATTCTTTCTTTTTGAAAAAGAATATATATGAAATAAAAATTAATAATAATTATCAGCGTGTCATGAAAGCTGAGAAAGATGGAGGAAAGTTGTAGAGGTTATTATCCTCTCTTTTGACCAGATGAATTTGCCTATAACGATAAAAATGTAGAATATCTTTTCCGATTTGAGTAACGGGTAACCATATAGATGTAATAAAAATTATCGAACCATGTGAATAACGACAGAATATTAATACGCGACCCGAAATGAACAATGTGTTAGTAATAGGAGGTGACGGGTTCCTCGGTCGTTGGATAGTAGAACTATTGCTTCGTCGTAATTCTGACCCAGACCAACCAAATTACGCGATTTCAATTTTCGATTTACAACAGCGATACTTCGAGGAAACACTAACTTACTATATTGGAGACCTCACGCAATACGAAGATATTAGTTCAGCAATTGTAAAATCTCGCGCGAAATTCTTGATACATACAGCGTCACCACCGCATGGCTTAAGTTCCAAAATATATTGGGACGTCAATGTGGGCGGGACGAAAAACATACTAAAAGCTTGTTTGGAGAATGATGTCGAAAAATTAGTGTACACCAGTAGTGCTGGTGTTCTGTATGATGGAATTAATGATTTGATCAATGTCGATGAGACCGCTTCGTTTCCGGAAGTTTTCCATGATAGTTACCATGAGACAAAGGTTAATAATTTTATATATCTATTATCTTAGATGATGATGATGATGATAATTATGATAATTACAATAGTTATTCCTGGTAATTAGGCAGAAGCAGAGAAAATTGTGCTTGAAGCAAATGGACAAAATAACCTCTTGACTTGTGCTATTCGTCCATCAGCCATATTTGGGTGAGTGAAAATATTTTATATAAATCCTATTGATCGAAGAGTATGTATGTATGTATGTATGATGAATTCAATTTAATATAGACCTCGAGATCAGCAATTAGTAGCAGGAATGATAAAAGTGATGGAACGAGGTCAAACAAAATTTCAAATCGGTGATAATTTCAATTTATTTGATTTCACGTATGTCGAGAATGTCGCGTATGCTCATTTGCTTGCGATGGACAAGTTGAGTAGCGATCCTGATATTAAAGTAGGCGGCGAGGTAAATATCAAAAAACATTCTTCTGATTGCATGATATTATTATCCTTTTTACCGTTATAATAAATATTCTGTGTCCTCATGCTGAAAAGGCATTCATAATCACTAACGGGACTCCTATTCCATTCTGGGACATGCCACGATTTATCTGGAGCCAATTTAATCATGTTCCACCATACTATATAAAACTGTCACGAGCTGCCGGGCTCGCTCTGGCTTATTGTGCCGAATGGGCTTGTTACCTGTTCAATCGTGAAGAAGGGTTCACTCGATACCGAGTAAAGTTCGCGTGTTCATCACGTTACTTTAATATCAACAAATCGAAGACTATACTTGGATATAACCCGCCTGTTGATTTAGAAGAAGGAATCAAACGCACTTGTGGGGTGAGAATTAAATAAATCATTTTTTTGTGAAGCTCATTTTGGTACACACATCGCATATATATTGATTTAAAATTCATCATTATAAAAAATAGTCTTTTGTACAACAATATTCGAAAAATGGTAAAGAATCGTGATTTTTACGAGCTTATAAAACCAAATTTTTTTATTATCGTGGTCGTTTATCTTGTTTTTGTCTAAATTATTTTCTTGTAATCTAGTCTATTCTATTTATTTATTTATTTATTTATATATATATTTATTTCTGTATTTACTATTTGAGAAAATATGCTTTAAATTGACGATGATAATGATATAATTATGATAAAAAGCTCAACTTTTGAAATAATAACAAATATACAAACAAATATAACAAATTAATAACATATATATATATATATAATATAAACCAATTATGATAAAAAATTAACTAATGAACATTTTACAACAATTCATTTCTTTATATTTTTCTGTTTCGGTTGCATTCTTTGAGACTGGATACCTGCCTGTCGAGATTCTTTTTGATTTTGTCCTGTTTGTTTGTTAGTTTGTGAACGCTGAACGTAATCATCGTCATTATTATTGTTTCTTGGTTGATAAGGCTGTTGAAGAGGTGGCTGGTTGTTACGTGGCTGTTGTTGCGCATGCAACGACTCTTTCGGTGTCGGGAAACCTAAATCGAAATTACTAGTTCGTTCGGTTTGTGACTGCTGCAGAAATTGATCATTGGTACGTGGTTGATGATGTGATGATTCCTTAATCAGTGGAGGACCTGGGTTTTGCTGTTGCAATCTCTGTTGAGACTGGATATTACGAGATTGTTGTACGTGTGATTCTCTGGGAGTTGGAAACACTATTTGATAGTTTTGCAATTGATCATTTTGCGACTGTTGATGATATTGAACATTACCACCACCATTACCACGATTTTGGGACGGGAAAGACGATTGATTGTTATGTGGTCGCTGTCGGGACTGAACAGGATGAGATTGCTGCATATGCTGTGATTCCTTTAGAGTTGTGAATAATAATTGGTCATTTTGCAGCTGTTGTTGAAGAGGAGATCCGATGTGGGATTGCTGCACTTTTTTAGGTGACGGAAAACCCAATTGATCAATATGCAGTAGTTGTTGTTGCTGTTGACTACCGCGAAATTGCTGCGGAATATGCGAGGACTTTTTCGGTGTTGAAAAAACTAGCTGGACATTTTGCAATCTCTGCTGGGATTGACCTGAACCACGAGATTGCGGTACATGTTGCTGCGACTCTTTTGGAGTTGGAACTAATTGTTGATTGTTTTCCGATCGCAATTGAGATTGAGCAACACGCTGCGTATGTTGCACCTTTTTGGACAATAATTTATCATTTTGTAATCTCTTTTGTGATTGGGCACCACGTGGTTGCTGCTGCACATTTTGTAAATTTTTAGGCGATAACTGATCATTTTGTGGTCGCTTTTGATATTGTACAACACCGATACCACGAGGTTGCTGTGAATATGATTCCTTCGGTGTCGGAAAACCTTGATCATTTTGCGGTTGTTGTGAATAATGTGAAGATGACTCCTTGGGAATTTGCATTATTTGTTGGGATTGTTGGGTTCCAACTCCATGATAATATTGTTGTTGATGAGCATTCTGTCTTTTTATTTGATTACTCTGCTGTGGTCGCTGTTTAGGTTGATAAGTAGCAGCAATGCCGCCGTCATTACCGCGTGATTGCTGTTGCTGTCCATTCTGTAAATTTTTAGACGATGATGGAGGTGAAAAACCTAACTGCTCATTTTGCAGTGGGTGGTGGTGTTGGGATTGATGGCCACGCTGTTGTTGCGAACTCCTTTGATGCTCATTGTCAATTGGTGATTGTTGTTGGTGACTTCCTGATTGCGCTGGACTTTTACGTCGGTAATTCTCTTGTGGTTTCCCAGGCGACGACAATGGTGATAATGATTGTTGAGATGGTGGAATGTGTACATTTGCAACTTGAAGTACTTTTTCACCTTGGTGATGAGCAGACACATTATTATAACTATTATTGTTATTTACCCATCGATTTTTGTTGTAACGATGGTTATTTTTACGATTCTGCTGTGGCTGATAAGTAGAATGCTGTATATGCACATCAATAATATTATTGTTGCTATTGTTGTTGCTGCTGCTGCTGCTATTGCTATTGCTAGTATTGTTATTAGTATCATTATTAGTATTGTTGTTGTTATTGTTATTATGATTATCATCATCATCATCGTTATTATTATTACCAGTAAGACCTTTAAACGAGTTTATGCTTACGTCATTGTTGAACTTATTTACATCCGTGTTGTTGTTATCTGATATTGAATTATCTGGTGACTTAATCACCCATAAACGCACAGATTCTTCAACAACATCCGACAAATACTGATTCTCATCTATACGTGCATTATTATTGATTATATTAGAGTTTGACTGAAAAGTCTGTTTCTTTGTATAATTTTCCATTTTTATAAGCTCCTCAGAAGTCATATTTTTGTTATTATAAGCATCATCATCATAAAAATGAAGATTATGACTGTATTCGGAACTATTAACCGAGTTACTCCTCCCACTATTATTGATATTATCCGTGCTGTTGCTGTGTATACTATGCCAATCAGCACTACTACCATTCGGCGAAGGATGGAATTCGTATGAGGACAATCCAGGACCTGTGTGTGTGAATTGGCTTGAATCTGTATTACTGGTGCTGTACTGACTATCTCTATTTTTGTTATTATTCAATCGTGCATCATCCTGTGATATGATTGAATATTCATTAACTAAATTTCGAGGATTATTGTTATTGCATTGTAAATCTTCGCTATCTGTTATGCTATAATAAAGGCGTCCGTCATTAACATGCGCATTATTCTCAGCACCACCAATATAACGGCCAATAGTAATGCCTCTATAATTGTTATTATTATTATTATTATTATTATTATTATCATCATCATCATCATTATTATTATTATTATTATTATTACTACTACCACTACTACTATTATTATTATTATTATTATTATTATTATAATAATTATAATTATTATTATTATTATTATTATTATTATTATTATTATTATTATTATTATTATTATTATTATTATTATTATTATTATGATTATGATTATTATGATTATTATGATTATTATGATTATTATGATTATGATTATTATTATTATTATTATTATGATGATTATTATTATTATTATTATTATTATTGATGCGTCCACCGTTATTACCATTGTTAATATTACTCTGAATAATATTATAATGTTCAGGGCTAATGCTCGCATCAGTCACATGTCTGTTATCGTTATGGTTTCCTCCTCTTCCATTATTATTATATTGTCCAGTATTAATACGACCACCGTTCGTATTATTCTTGCGTACATTACTATATTGTCCATTTGTGTGTTCATTATTTACATGCTCATTACTCTGAAAACCACTAACACTACTATTGCTATTATTAAATTGTCCTCCATTTATGCGCCCATTATTTTTATAATCATTTATCCGTCTGGGATTAGACTGTACATAATTTTGACCATTGTAATTATTTCCTCCACCACCACGCTTATCTCCCGAGCCTCCGATTGAATGTCCATTATTCTGATACTTCGTGTTCACATTCGAATAATTATTAGTAGTTTCCCTTTTTCCGTTTGAGGATGATTTATTATTGTAATTGTTCCAAGAGCTGCGTTGTGTTAGTTGTAGGGGTTGCTGATTGTGACCAAATTTCGGGAAATAATATTGCCTACAGCAAATCTCCAAGCTGACCTTATCGTATAGAATATTAAAGGCTCTTTTGAATTCGCCAATAAGTCCTTTAACCGTGACCACATCCGCACTATTGCCAAGATTTCGTGCGGTGTTAAAGGGTTCTTCAACACACAGTAGCCAGCCTCGTGAATCCCAGTTTTTCTCTGCTTTGGTTAGATATTTGCCTTGTCGAATTGAAATGACATGATGCTCATAATCGAATTCAAATGCAAAACTATGATATTAGTAATACATGTTCAGTAAATTGAAAAAGAAAATTTACAACCATAAATTAAAAATTCTCACCGTCTAAAGAACGCGAATAAAAGTCCACCAATTGATTCTTTGTTAGCATCGCCAAAGCCACGAAGGGATTCAACATCATCATAAAATGATGCATCGAAACCATCTACGAAAGTATGTTCTGTACCAGTATCTATTTGATGAAGAACTGGTAATATCGGAGGTTCCCGCATTTGAAGAAAATTTAAAATCATAATAGTCCAGGTATAGGTGGAGAGTGTGCCGCCTTTAGCTGATTTATATGAGAAATTAATTATAGTGAGCGAGCATCTTTATTAATTCTAGTCGATTGAATACTAAATATATATAAGTCAATACCTGCGTCATTTAATGCTCTCCGTTTAGCCCAGTGTTTTAAGATCATCGCAAGGGGACGCACTCTCGGATCGATATTTACATATGTTTTGATAAGTCGCGTATTGTGTAATGCCAACGTATTATTGACATTTAAATCACAAGCAAGATGTCTATAGCATGGATAGATAAATAGAAATATTTGATTGTTTGTTGTAATATTAAAATCAAAGCATAAACATACACTTACAATTCTGGGTCCCATAATCGAACAATGGGTACTTTTGCTTTTGGTACGCAATTAACTCTTTTCATTCCCACTATAAAAAACGAGAATATGAGAATACTTGATGCCAACTTTAAAACCAAATATCGCTTTGATCAGACTTACGCCTCCGAAATACTTTTGCCAATGTCTGTACTTTCTCAAGTCCATTCCACTCCGTTGTTACGCATAAATCTACATCAGAATTTGAACTACCGAGATCATTCATCGAAGAACTATGATTATTTTATCAAATTGATAAGTTAATCGTTAAATCATTAAAGTTGATGATAAGAACCGAGAAAGAAAGAAAAAATAGCTACCCGAAGAGGTGTACTTTAATAGAATGTTCGGGATATTCATCATTCAATAGAGTTTCGATTTTATTTACAAAGTATTCTCTACGTTTAGCACTTTCAGCAGTCGGTAAAAGTGTCTTAAGGTATATATGACGAGAATTATGAAAAAATTAGGTTAAATATCTAGAAATTCGAACATGCTCAGTCAGAATTGACATACCTCATATAGAGATAACATGTCAACTGATAAAGTATCTTCAGCCTGAGGTGGAAGCGTTATTGGCTTTGTCACATCACCCTTTACTATGTACATGTTTTTATTCGAGTGGTTGACAGAGTCTTGATAATTAGGTTGATAAGAAGAAAAGTTAACAGCGAAATTCGCATCGCTTGACGTCTGCGGATCCGAGATTCCTTCATTGTATGTTATTATTTGTGAATCGTTTACTGAGTGTGAAGACGATGAATAACCGCCATCGGATACATTATAAAACTGGTTATTATATATATTATTGTCGTTTTTTGTTTGATTATCACTAACTGACACGTCCTGAATTGATTGAGAAACACCGCTCTTGAACTTCATTTCGTGTGTGTCTTAAGCACAGCGCAAGATAAGTATATTTTAGTTTCTTGTATTTCGCCTCCACAGATGCCTAATGTTCTTATCGATGATAACAAGCTAACTTGTTTCTTTTCTGCTTAGTGGATTCTTGTTGAGTTTTGTAAACAGACAGACGCGAATTACTAGCAGCCTTGGGATGGTAGACTTTTCTTGACGTTTTGCAAGTTTTTTTGAGTATTAGAAGCGAATGGAGTTCCGCAAGCTATACTATTTTTTATATTGATAATGTGGGCAGAGAGGTATTATAAGCAAATAGTCGTTTACTATAAAGATAAAAATGAGAGAGAAATAGATAATGAGAGAGAAAGAATTGATGGTATGAATAGGGTAGAAGCAAATCTGTCAAATTTTGTGTTCGAACTTGGTCAGGTCGAGTTGTTTACGCCAAAATGCATATCATTACTAAATTTAAACATTTTCATAACACCAGTTAGATTGATATCACCTAATGTTTTTGTTTTGGTGTTTGTCAAATATATATAGTGTCCATTGTTACATTAATGTTTGTATGTATTTGTTGGAGTGGTAATTTATTATAAAAATGTACTTTTATATATCATCATCCATCAACTCTCGATCAATATAAATACAAAAAAAATGTTCGTGAGGGAAAGAAATAAATTCTAAAGAAAATGTTTTTTTGGGCGCATGATCAAAAATTAACTACAAATATTACAATAATGTAAAAGTGTATGCGCGATTGTAAGTAAAAAAAAAAAGATAAATTGAAAAAAAGGGTATTATCGTGATGATCATACAATTGTCTTTATTATTAATTTATTCTACATGAGGATTGTATCCCAATTTCTAATATTTTTGTTTTAAGATGTTGTTTCATTATAATTTGCCCTGAAATTAATTAATTTAATTTTATCACGATTAGTTTTTATTTAAAAAGGTATAAAAAATATTCAGTAATAAAGAAAATTTACCTGAAGGGTTAATTCAATGCTATTGTTGATGAATTCTTTTCGTGAAGTCATGTCAACACCAAATACTTGAGTTAATTGTTCGCGCACTACAAAAATTCATATTATTTAGTATCAGAGAATATTCATCCTTAGAAACTTACATATTATAAAATTATATACATTACCTTGTTTCTTTGTGATGCTCATAAGATTTGCATTGGCCAAGATATTTCTAATCTCCTGCAGTATTTCTTCGTCGGTTGGACCATCAGCTGGCGAAGAATATGAACTTAGAGGTCTTGAAGCCAGCGCTTCCAAATCGCGAGAAAGAAGCATCGAGCTTCGTGGTTCCGAGATATGATCGCCCCCAACATTACTAAATGCTCGTGAGGAACGATAATCCGAAGTATATTTTGGAACAGGTGAACGTGATCTATTACGTCTTCCAGAAGCTGCGAGATTTGAATCACGATATGCGAGATTTGTATCACGATAATAATCGCCGCCGCCGTATTGACTTCCACCATATTGACTACCGTACTGACTACCTGTCTCGTAATTATGTTGACTACCTCGACTATGATATGAGGCAGCACTTCCTCTCGATACTCTTGACTCGTGAGACACAGTTGTTCCTACTTCCCACATTTCTTGTTCATAGTCAGCCCATTTCTTTTTTGGAATCATCTTTTCGTCAAATTTCTCCTCTTCGTTATTAATAATTTGCTTCTTGCCTTTCTCGCTGACCACCATACGAGTGTTACCCCAACTGAAATCGTCAAAATGCCAGAATGCATAGACTGGAATAAAGAAGGAGAAAAGTGGGAAAGCTAACAAATAAATAATCATCCAGCCGATATGTTGCCATTGACGTTTCAAAATGAAGATAACCGCCTGAAGACCATATACAGCTGCTAACATTGCTAATGCGATAATTGGTAGAGTTTGTTTCCTGGTGGCGACAGCGTAAACGAGATAAATAATATAAACAACAGTTGATGGAAGAATCAAAGTACCGAAAAGATCGATAAAGACCACGAATCTCATCGAGAAACAACAGAAACCACACATTTCCGGCAAGAACATCAATTCCATTAAATTGTGAATAGTGGAATTAATCCATCGACGACGTTGTGATAAAAGGATTCCCCATCGATCAGGTGCGGCAGTTTTACATTGAGCATCTGGGGTAAAAGTCATTTTATACTGTGGGAAATGTTTCATCATTAAGGTTGTGAGATATCGATCTTCACCAAGTGACAACAAATTCTTTTTATGAAGAGTATCCACGTGATTTTCCGAATAATCGTCAATGACTAGCTTGGAAATAATCAACGGTGTTCCTTTGTTAGGTGTACGAATGCGATACATACAGAAGCAACCAGGTAAACAGGTGACTGAACCGAATAACGATTCAAAAGCTTTGGCCAAATGATGAGAAATGTAATATTCATAAACTTGAATCATAGTGGTCCATGATCCTTCCTCATCAATAAGTGTCGTCTCACCACAAATACCAATGATACGACCGTCGTGAAGCATACAAGATACCATGCGGTTGAGTGAGTCAGGTAATACTTCCGTATCAGCGTCCACCATCAGAATATATTCATAAAAGGTCGGATTAACGCCAATAACATTCTTCATTTGATGATAGATCTCTAATTCGAGTGGAGTCATTTCCAAGTCAAAATGAACCTTATTCAAGAATCCCATCAAAATAATTTGCGAGTCACGTTTACCACGATTACCAGGTCGACTTAGTTCAGATGGTTTACCCACTTTTACCACCACTATGTACGGTACCACATGACCTTCATATTCATATAGACCAGAGTAAACTTTACCGTAATTTAATTGTGCTGATCCTTCACCGACCGATTTGAATGCTAAAGGTTCCGGGTCCATCTTCGGATCAACTCCAAGAATATCAAGCACGATTCGAGGAGTTGGTCTATCGTTACCAGAACCAATAATCATGCCATCGGCAATTAAGAAAAGTAATTTACGTTTATCGTCGTAAACAAGAGCAGCCAAAGAATCCATTGTCCGTTTAAGAGAATCTTCACCTTCAGTGTAACAAGGTACTTGACAAATGACAAATTTATCATGCTCTTCGGGTTTTCTTCTTGAGCCCAATTGCAATGCAGCCAAGAATTTAATTAATACGACACTCATGAGGATCACAGAAACGGCCAAAAGAATATAATTATTGAATTGACATCTGAATGTTTTACGGAAATCAATACGACCAACGAAGAAAAGATTTTCCATACAAGCCAAATTATATGCTCGAGTGGTGGGATCAATACGACTCCAATAACTAGAAATATCTTGGCCAGGAAGACTATTAAATAAAGTTTCCACGTCATTATCTAAAAAATGATAATTTGGGATCGGCAATGGTGCATTTCCTTCTGGTGCATTCTGTTGTTGGTTGAATTTTTGAGTAGTGAAATAATCGGATAAATCATAGACTCTCTTGTTGATTATTGCCCATTTACGATTTTGGGTTCTAGCTTGATCAGCAATGTCGTTTTTATCCCAAACAAGATCTGCCTTATAGAAACCTTTCATGCGTGGAATAAAAGTTCCAGTGTACCAATCGGGTCTAGACAATTTTGAATTTGGATAAATACGACTGGGATATTCATGTTTGAAACCAAATGGTGATGCGTTGGTTGTATTGACCTGCAATTTTATGATATTGTTTGGGTCATTTAAATTAAGTCCCTGGCAAGCTTCTGCGATAGGAATCGGGAAAAATGGCGTGACATCAGTACCAGCGAAATCTTGCATTTGTTGAGATGCGGCGGGAAAACCAGAAACATCTGAATGATCCATTTGCCAGAAACTACTAATATCATAAATTTTTCCTCGTAAACTAACCCAAAAGTCATTGTCACCAGTGTGATACCCAACTTCCTGTGCACTGAATACTTTATCATTACCAGGACAAATGAGATTTCCGAAAAAGATAATATAAAAGATAATTATGGCCGACATTAAAAAGATTATCATGCAAAGGACCAGTTTTTCACGCCAAGCCATTTGTACATCAGCACGTTTCATTCCACCGATCCACGATAGACAAAATGAAGGAATCCACCAGGTCATAAACCAGACAAATCGAACCCACCAGATGCGCGTCTTTGTGATGGGAAGCTCCTCTTCTACATCATCTTCAGCACCCTTTTCATTCCCTTGCTTTAAATCCCCATCACGTGTAGCTCTGAATTATGAGAATTGCCATTATTAAACTTTTCAAATACACGATAAATAAAATTCAAATAATACTCACCCATCACCGCTATTACCACCCCATTGACTACCCCACATTGCTTCTTCCTCTTCGCCATTAAATGCATTGCCTCCACTCCTTGAATAATATTCATCTTCACTTCCCGCATAACTTTGATCATCATAGAAATCACTACCATAAGCAGGTCGCTGGGTAGGAATTAATCGATCCATTGAACTTGTCGCACTAGCGGCAGCTAAACCACGAGGACGTTCGCCCCCACCATTAAAACCACTGGCTAAGCTTTCATCGTCTTTCGTTTGTTTTGCTCTAGCTCGCTCTTCTTTTTCAGCTGCTCTTAAAGTATCTTCTAGTTCTTTCCATGTTGGGTCTGAAAGGAAAACGTTTTGTCTACCAAAAGCAATGTCACCTTCACCCCATCCTTTAAGTGTCACAAAAGCTTCCACTTTTTGTCGGTCACTGCGTGAAGGATCCAAGTTATATGATTGAAAGATTGATTCATAACGAGCAATGAAATCCGAATAAGAGTAATGAGCAGTATAATCGACTCTTTTACGGTTCACAATATCTGGTATAAGGAAACTACGAATTTGTGCTTTAACACGTTTATTATCAAATGAATTTGGTTCATGATTATCGTTTGGACGAATCTGAATAATATTCCACATACGGGTTTCATTCATCGTCTCGATTAATTGATTCAAGGTACCGTAGAGTTGAGTGATTACTGTTGAAACTTCGGCAGAATGTTTCTTCTTACCACTTTTTTCTTCTTCAATAGTAGCAGCGAGATCAGTTGTTTCTCGAGTCTTTCTCTTTTTCATACTTGGAGCTCGCATTGGTTTTGTGGGTAATTGAGCCATAACAATGGTTTTTTCATTTCTTGGGTGATTCTCAATTGCCAAAGCAGGGCCCGAAAATAATTTACTGACGAATGGATTATTAGTATCGCGGAAAAGATTGACAAAATCAGTTGATAAATTATCAAGATTTTTATCAATAAAGTTGTCAATTGAATAATTGACTTGTCCAGCGAAATGATTAATTCCAAAAGATCCTGCTTTAGAGAATTTCGAATTCGGAGCATTTGCAACATATGATGAATGAGAGCTAAATGTTTTCTGCAAAGTCGAAAGTAAGTTTGCGTCGTCCCCAGCTTCTCGCCCGTTTTGTACATTAAAAGATTCTTGATCGAGAATCGATACTAAACCAGTCTTTTTGGCGTTTGAATTGGTGGAGGTGATATAGTCATTACCTCGTAGAAGTTCTACACATCCACTGTTATCCATGGTCAGAACCCGAGGTAAAGAAACTCCGTCGCGATTTATTTCAGCATTTCCTCCAATTGTATCATCAAATAGATTCTTTAATACGAAATTCTCAATCTCTTCTGAGGCTACATTAAGGCAGAATTGTTCAAAAGAATTTTTTGTGAAATTTTGATAGCCAGGTTGATCTAAAAGTCCAATGAAATTTGGGGGTTCATCCGAATTGCAAAGTTTAGAGTTAATATGTTCCACGATCCAGGTGAATAGTATAGAATATAAGGCACGTGCAAGTGAGTCTCTCTGTTCAGCTGCAGCTTCGGCATTTAAAAATACTGTACACAGCTCTTTACGTATATATTTAGTTTTATATGTTAAAGTTTGTTCTAGTTTCGATGAAGGGACGCCCAATTGTTCAGCAACAGAATCCAAAACATGATGATTTTTGATAGAGGCGGCTTCATCACGTGCATTTCTGCCTGGATTTACGAATTCAATGTTGCCCAGCAACAAAATTGCAGACAAGAGCTGCCAAATTTGAGAGACAGTTTTACTTTTAAAACCTAAAGTTTTCAAGGAAGCACGTAAATCATCCATTTTAATGGTATCGTCGACATCTGAAATACGGAAACATTTCGATTGTGATAGATAAAAGTAGTTTTGTGGATCTTGAAGATGAAATTGTGATTTTTCCTCAGCATTTGCGCCAGCTAACAAGTAATAGAATACGTGATAGCTTCTTTCATCTTGTGGCACCTCAGTTACTCTTGATTTGTCCAATGCGTATGTTAAACCTTTTGCACCGATAATTCTCCCTCGTTCATTGAATTGTAATTCCAAATATTTGCCAAATCTTGATGCATTTCGATTTTGTACAGTTTGTGCATTACCAAATGCTTCCAAGATGAATTGAGCATTTTCGATTAGGGAAGCAATTTTTGATTCTTTTTTCGTGTGAGTAGATAAAAGTAAAAGTTGTTGCAAGAAATGTGATTGGCTAGCAGTTTTACCAGAACCTGATATACCACTAAAACAAATAAACAAAATATCATTTGTGATCTGTGTAACCAGATGAATGGCATCCATTTGAAACAATTATACATTAAAAGATACCTGAATATAACACTTTGATCCTCTGCCGACCTTCGCATATGTAAATAAACTCTTGCAGCCAATTCATATACATGAGGTTGTAATGAAGACTTGTTGCCTGAGGTATCTTTATACCATTGTTCTGCATAGTCTTTTGCGGTGGCATCATTCATGCATTCCAGTGGTTTATGAGGATTGACGACGACCAAAGTCGAAGCATTAATACGAGTATAAGGTAAGTCAGCTTTGTAACGGTTGGAAAGTAATTGCAAGACATCATCTTCTGATGGTGCTCCAGTTGGACTAGTGAGTAATTGAGTCAAGTCAATTCTATTATCAGAAGGTAAAGATGAGGAAACTAAAGGATTTGAGGATCGGCTCTTTTTTGTCTTCCCCATAGTCTTTCTATCTATATATCGTTTTTATAGTTATTATTATTATTATTCTTATTATTATTCTTATTATTATTATTATAGTATTATTAGTATTAGTATTAGTATTAGTATTACTTTTACTACTATGCTGATATAATTATTATTAGTAGTATTATTGGTAGTAGTATTATTAAAGAGAATACAAATGTATTATTATACAAAAGTCCCAACAACAAGATTATTTTTTTAATTTGTAAAAACTCGTTTGTCTGTTTGCCCTTTTTGTCTATTAATAGTGATAGACACTAAAATAAAAGAGAAGTGATGGTGAAAGGAATAATTTTTTTATAGTTTAAAATGTTCCAATAAATTCCCTACCATATACCAAAAATCAAGAGAGACAAGACGTGTAAAGGAACGAAAAAAAAAGGAAAATGTTTTATATAATAATAATAATAATGTAGAGGGGCGGCGAAAATGAGACAAGAATGTATCTAGAAATTAGTGCAACTGTTGTACATAAACACGAATTACGCTGACCTATTTATTTTTATAATTGCATTAGAGATTCTTTTCTGGATCAGGAAAAAATTGTGGCGTGGATGAATGAATGATATATACTTTTTAACGCGGGTGGTTGATTTATAACACAGCCTTGAATAGAATTATGGGTGCAATCGCTATGGTTGGTGTATAAAACGATAACTTAAATTCCTTTTTAAAAGTTGAAAAAAGAAACTCAAAAAATCTAAGAGAAAATATTTTTTATTTTATTTTTTCATTTATCTATTTATTTAGGAAATAATGACCGCATATATTTACGACATGTCACTTAAATTGGTTACTTTTTTATTCACATATGCATACATATGCGCGCATATTAAATATTTGTGGATATAAAACTTCATGATGTCTAAAAATAGTTGCTTTTTATTTTAATACATTATCGAAGGTTTTTAGAGAACTATATCGCATATATTCATCATCTAAATTTTTTGGGGAATGAACAAATCACCAATTGAAACTTAGTCAAGAAAAGTCCGTCAAGATTGATACATCTGATACACGGATCGTGCATTGGACCTTTTAAATAATTCAAGCCAGAAAATGACGATAAAATTCCTTCATTTTTTTATTTGTGTTTTTAATGTTTTTTTCCATTAAGAGAAAAATCTGGATGTTCCAATATTAGATAATGTGATCCACATCGTCTAATTAAAATGGTAACAATTGATCGTCTGCTGGAAAAAAGTTAACTGTTGTGATTTTTTTGAAAAGGGTTTTTTTATAAATATAGATTTCCGATTGAATGCATATAAAAAGATACATACTATTAAAATCAAGATAGTTAGATTCCAATAAGCCGCTCTCATGATAAATCTATTTTTGCACAGCCATTTTCAAGGAGAGAAAATATATTTAATGTACATGTTCCAATCCAGTTTTATAAAAAGCTAATGGAATTTCTCACAAATAAGTTAGAATCGTGTGTTGTTGTTGTTGTAGTTATACAGTAACCAGAAACATACATTTTAAAGATTAATTTTCTATTCTAAATGAATTGTAATAGAAAAAAAATCAAAAGAAAAAAAAGAAAAATGTATATTGTGGGTTTAATCAAATGAGTGAATAAATGTACAAGTTGCCACTGTACAATTAAAAGTTGTAAAGATAAAAAGAAAGAAATGATTTGTTTTACAATTAAATGAAAGAAATATAGTAATATATAAACAAGGTACATACCAAACACACACGCGCGCATATACAAAAAATGAATGACAGAAAAAATATACAAGAAAATTATAAAAGAAAAATATGATCGATAAACTAAAAGACTGAGAGTGCTGACTTTACCTATTGGGATGATTTGTCTTGATTGATCGATCGATCGATTGTTCCATACCTTTTTATTCTCACTATTATTTACCAAACAATTTTTCGAAAATATTTGAAACTTTCCAATTCTTGGCGTCTTCCTCCTCATCTTCCTCATAGTAATCAATATAATCTTCATCGTATTCATCATCATAATAATCCCTTGAATATTGTTTATTATTCCCTCCAGATGATTTTCCTTGCGATGCTGTACTTTTTACATTGTTGCCAATCTCACCTTCATTTCCTCTCACCGCTGTTGAATTCAGATTTCTTGAAGATGGTTGAGACGGTGAAGCGACGGCAGCTATGGCTAAATGTTGTCGCAATCGATTTTCTAAATTACTATTACTTGGAGATGTTCTTATTTGTCTGGGCGTGGTTGTTAATTTAGGCGGAGGCGGCGGCGAAGATAATAAAACTGAAGTTGATTTCGGTGACCCATCGGATTTTTTCGTGATTGATGAGGATGTTGTTGATCTTACCATAGGAGATCTTGAATTACTACCACCACCAATATTCTGATTATTGTTATTATTATCGTAATGACTTGCACGTTTTTTCTGTTGATATTCACTATTATTCCGACCCAGAAGAGTTAAAGTATCCAAGTTTTTTCTCCCACTTTCTCTTTCCATACAAGTACCAGTCTTCTCTATTTCCTCTTCTTTGGTTTCGTATACTGTTACTGGAATATTGCCGCTGGTATTCTCCGCCGTCACCCCTCCTCCACCTCCAAAAAAAGAAGCAACGCTTCTTCTAAAGATTGATCCAACCGATTCCATACTCTCTCGCCGTTTTTTAACTCTTAATGTATTTGGTGCACTATGGCTACCACTAGCGCTAGTAAACGTTTCCAAATTACGATCTGGATAATATGATTCTTCTGCAAATGTATCAATACTTCCAATTGACACATCTCGATCATGTGAAAAATCTACAGACATACGCCGACTATGATGACGCGCAGAATTTGGTGGAGATTGAACTCCTTTAGCACTTCCGAATACTCGACTTAAATACGCTCCAATTCCACCTTCACTTCCTTGACTTTGCCTATTTCTTCGTTTATCTTTTCGTTCCAAGATTTCATCATCTCCTCGACCACTCATTAAACTTTTATCGAATTCTTCTTCAGCTTTCCTTCGACTCTCTTCCACTTTTTGTACATAAGAAACTTGAACATCGTTAACCATAATACGCAGTTTACCCACTTCAGCCAATAAATCTTGCATAAGATGGGTAAGCGGCAAAAATTCCTCGGTTGAAAATCTAAAGATATCCCGATTTTTACTTCCACTCTTTTTATTATCTTCAGATGCACAATAATCATCGGTATTTCCATCTTTCTCATCTGATGATTTTTCATTTTCATTTCCTCGTAAATCTTCCACCCATCTAAACCGTTCTCTTAGATTCTCAACATCTGCCAGAATATTCTCAATTAAATTATTACTCAGGTTTGATAATTCTGACATGTCAAACTGTCTTTTTAGACGTCGGTTCAAGGCCAATATATCAGTGCCCTTAAGACGGTCCATCAAATTACTGACTAGATTGAAAAGCGATTGATATGGACTTTGATGCTGTGGTGATTCAGGTGGTGCAGGATGAAGATATTGGTTGTTTATAATAATATTATCATTATTTGCATCATTATCTGCAGGCGCATGCACTATTATTGCGGGAGGATGAATTGATGTATGTCGAGTTGCTGTAGATGTATGAGAGCGAGATGATAATCCGTGTTCAACTTCATTTGCAAGTGCTGCTGCTTCTGCAGCTGATAAATTAGCTTCATCCACGAGTACTTCCTCTACAAAGTCTTTTATGGGTGAGCTTGACAAATCCATTCGGGTTTTTTCTTTTATAGTGTCAGTGTCACTCGCGCATTTTTCATGCTTATCATCGTCATTATTACTATTCTTCGTAGCAATATTATTCTTATTCTCCTTGTCTTTCTTAGAATTGTTCATGTTTTGTTCTTTAGCAACTCCTGCTCGCCAAGCTTCCATCATTTGTTTACGTTCTTTGGGACCCAAAGTTGCAAATTTAGGATTCTTGAAAGCTGGAATCGCTGGTTTAGCAGTAGATTTGGATTTCAATGTCGGTGTCCCTGATGATTGAGAAGCTTTAACTGATAATGAACTAGGCACTCCTGACGTTGGACGTCGATGATACGTCAAAGGTGATGATTGATTTGGTTTATGTTGCTTAGAAGTTGCTGTTGATACTGTTGCGATTGATTTTCGCTTCGACAAGAGTGTGCTGTTATTGCCATTATTTTGTAAATTGTTGTCTACTGTTTGCGTAGATGATGTTTTGTTTGATTTATCTTTTTCATTATTATTTAGCTTATTATTATTGTTGCTATTATCGTTGTGATTATCGTTATCATTTTTATCAACATCATTTGCTGCTACATCTTTTTTAAGTCCGGCAGATAATAGTGAAACATTATTTCTTTTTTGATTGTTTGAATTTTGTTCTTGCATTGAAATTGTTGAAATATTATTCTTGTTAAAGTCAGCAGTTGTTTCTTTGTTATCCTTCGTCGTCTTCACATTGGACTTTATAGTCGGGTTTGGAGAAATCTGACCAACTACTTCGTCGTCTTCCCTCTCCTCCTAAATCGTGTCAGAAAAGGTAAACAAGAGAGAGAAGAAAGAGAGGGCCTGAATGAGGAATAAATAACCAGATAGTTTTGCTGTTTATATCAGAGAATTTTGGTCCATGGTGGAATCTTTCTTATTGTTTTTCGTATTTTTTTTTTACTATCAGTAGCCGACAATAAATTTATACGAAACTAGACCACCATTGACCAAAATAAAAGAATCCCTGCAAAGTAATATAAACACGGTACAATGTAAAGAACGATAAATAATAAGCTGAACCGTTATTACATACCCCAGTCACCCTTTCTTCATCCGATTCATCAGAAAAAGCTATATCATCAGACTCCGATTCCGAATCTCCCGATTTTTTGCTAGTTTTCGTGGGCGGATTTTCTCCCTGAACTTCTTTACCCTCAGGATTTTCATTATTAATAAGCTCCTCTTCTTCTCCTTCACCAATCTCGACAAATCTTTTTTTCCCTTTCTTAAGAGCTCCACGTCCGGGTCTTCGAGCACCTCGTGGTTTAGTTTTCTTCAATATATATTTCTCTAATTCGCCAAAGACACTTCCCCGCACAATATCGACATTTTCCGCAGGATAATGATGGTAATGATGATAATGATGATGGTAATGCAATGGATTTGAGCTAGATAGCATTGATGTCGAAACTAATGACCCAGCGGGAGAGGCAACTGAAGGATCCACACCCATACTATTAAAGGTATTGATTGAGGCTGCACCACCAAATGAAGAAGAAACAGCACTTGGTGAGATACGAGCATGAATTGAACGTGCAGGTATTCCACTGATATTACCACTAACACCATCTCCACCTTCTTCCATGAATACTGCTGTAACTGGGGATTCTTCACCATTATTACTCTCAACCTCATCAATCACCTGAACAGGTATACCTTTATTATTTAAGGGTGGTGCGAAAGTAGTACTTGTGTAACTGGCCGGATAAGGAGTGTAACCAGTTGCGCTAGCAGTTTCCAGTTCCTCGATTCGATTTTGTAAGGTGCTTACTTCGTTACGTGATTCAGTTAAGAGCTCGCGATATTCCAAAATTTCTGATTTTAATTTGTTATTGGCCGATGATAATTCTTTAATAAGAGTTATTAAGTGGGTATTGGCTTCATTGTTTGACGAGGACTAAATCGTATAAAAGCATAAAATTAATTTATTTATTGATCAACTAAACACAAAAAAATATGGGATTCATTATATACTTTAAATTCGTCTTTTAGCCGTTCATTAGACTCGCGTAACATTGCTACAGCCTCAAGTTTTCCTTTAGATCGTAAACTATCATTTTGCTCACGTTTCAGTTTTTCATGAGCACTATGAAGGTTATCTTAAATTAAAGATATATATTTATAAATCAATTCAGCAATTCATTTTAAGAAAATTTAAGTGTGAAAATGTAAAGACTTGCCATATTTTCCTTTTAGTTTACGAACTCGAGCTTCAGCAGCACTTTCAGCTTTGCGAGCTACTGTAAGCTCCTGTTTAAGATCTTCCATTTGTCTCCGTAGATCTTCTTCTCTCTCTTCACTATGTTCCCCCTTGATATTATTGGCTGTTAATCGTTTGACTTCGTTATCACGTTTTTCCAACTCTTTGACAAGCTCACGTAATCTAACATCACTTGCTTCAAGTGCAGCGGCAAGTGAATCATTTTTCTAGTTTATAAATAAAGTATTAAGTTCATCATATTATACGATTAACTTTATTAATTACATAATGAAAAATTAATTTTTACCCTTTCAACTAAACTTTTTTGCCGTTGAGCATCATCGATTTGACGTTCTAATGAAAGTTGAGTTTGTTCCAATTCATGCACTATTTCCAACAATTCGTTTTTTTCTCTTTGTGAATCTTCCCGTTCGCGAAGCATATTTTTTTGGTCTTGTTGCAGTTCACGAACTAGATCTTCAAGTTCTTGAACTTCTTGTTGAGCACGAGCGCACTAAAGTAAACATTAAGGATAATATACACCTCATTGGTTCTTGATAATCGGCTTTCATGATTTCCCACAAATATACATAAAGATACATATATCGATCAATACCTGATGCTCTAATGCTTGTTGAAATTCTTCCATTTCTTTCTGATAAAGTTCATGCTTTTGCAAAAGTGCTTGCCCGACCTCTGATGAAAATAAAAATAATGTTTTTACTAAGACTCTGCTCCCGTTATATCGGAATGAAAAGTGAATAACATAAGCCTATTATAGTTTACCCACCCATAAAGATACTTACCAGCAGCTAGTCTCAGTTCCTCTTCTAAAGAGCGAGTATTTTGAACAAACACTTGTAACTTGGAGCAATTCTCTCTACCGCAACAACATTCTGGCATTAATGGGGTCCGAGTACCAGGTGTAGGAGAAAAATTGCCCCAAAATGGCGCCCCTGCAGGTGCATCCAATCTAGAGAGGCTACCTAATCTGGAATGTGTTGCATTGGGTGTCGTTAGACTTTCATCTCCACTTGAATCGCCACCCTGTCCGGGTGGCTGTAAAATGGCAGTATTAATGTCGGTTTGGTGTTGAAGGGAAAAATATGGTGGTAAAAGGTTGTTTTCTATGTGTGGTGGGGTTTGGTGACCCGAGTTCTGAAAGCTCATTTTGAGCTTTTACCAAAAATTTGTAAATTATTCAAGTAAATAAATTTAATAGATCTTGCTTTAAGTATACAATAGTGATTCTGAAAAGGTTTGGTTGCGCTTTGAATGACAATGTAGAATCCCATCCCGATATATGCCGTATATTATATCTAACAAGATCCGATTTTTTCCTTCGGGGGTAATAATTGACACGAGACTTCCGTTGTCCATTAAAATTTGGAAATATTATTACATCACTGATCACATTTCTTCTTTCTAAACGGGTGTGATCAGTAATTTCTACGTCATATCC
>CAJVPS010000075.1:0-40772 GCA_910591765.1 Ambispora leptoticha | reverse complement strand
AAATTAAGCATGATTATTGAAATGTAATAAAGAATGTATACCGATACACAGTTAATAAAAGCACAATTATTACGTGCACACTTCTATAATGCACCTTATAGAAAAATATACTATGTTGTATTCTTTTTTTATTTGATTCTGAAACATTGCATATTTTTTTAAAATGGATTCCCCCATGTCAGTCAGGATTTTGATATTCTTTCTTTCCATATAGAAAACCGAAAAGGGCAATTTTCAGCGTATTACTATTAATAATGACGGCATTCGTTCCGAACCTTGAACAAGAAGGAAGAATTTTGCATGCTTTACATCGAGAATTTCTATGGGTGATTTGCAGATAAAGTAGAAAGTTAAAAGAAGATTTCGTCATTTCTGTTAATTCTTGTTTATTCTTTTACAAGGAAAAAGTATTAAATTATCGTTAGGGGGTAAAATATAGCACGCGTGTTGGTTGGTTCTTCGAGTGAATCTAAATACACGGATTGGATACATGCGTTCATCCCGAACTATATATGTCGATATGTATTTTTCGATGTTATTCCATTATGAAAATGATATCATCATTCAAAATCAGTATTATTTGTTATTGACAGCTTTTTGTGGGGTTAATTCATGCGTCTTGTTCTTCGCGAAAATTTAATAAACAATGGCATATTTAACAAAAAAAAATCTTCTTAAAGATCGTGAAACAAAGATTTTCATGGAAAAAAGCGATTTCCTCCTATACGGTGTATTATTATTATTATTATTATTATTCGCTTAAAAATATTTCATATTATAATGTAGTTACATGCTGAACAAAAAAAATGGGCTGCCAGAAATACGCAGCAAAAAATAATCGCATGCTGCATGGAGATATCTTTGTTCTTTTTTCCTTTTTTATAATAAAGCTTTCATCATGTTCTACCATCACTATAAAATAACGTGTAATCACTCTCATTGCTTGGATGCCATTTAAAGAGCTTCTGTTTGACTCGCTATTTGCTCTGGTTTTGGTGAAAAACGAAGCATGGGTAATAGTCTTAAGAAAAACATTTCACATGATCCCTTTTTTTGAATCTTCCCATGTTTTATCGGAATCAGAAAATGGGGGATTGAAGCGAAAGTTTAAGTCAGATACAATGACACAATGGAATAAATCATTTTTATCGTATGGTAAAATGCACGCAGGTCGTGGAAAGTGAAATCTTGCAATCATTGATTGTTCTTTCGATTTTCACAAGATACAGTTATTTTTAATATGACACTTTTAACTTTATTAGGAAATTCTTCCGCATTCATTCCTTTTCGCATTTAAATTATTAACAAGAGGGAATTGAACAAATAAAACTAATTATTAGCCTTCAAAAATCGATTTTTCGCGTATTTTTGCAAAATAATTCGATGAGTCTTTCAAAGAATTTTTTTAGTTATAAATTTTCCCTATTTCTTGGCACCGATGCACCGACACACGTTTCAGAATAGAAAGAAACGGGAAAATAAAACTATGAATTGGATATGGAACTATGCGAATACACAACGGTGCAACGATATATTCCTTTTTAGGTTTCTCAAATAATGAAAGGATATACTGAATAGAAGGTTCTTTATATTTTTTGTCAGGGAGGGATGAAATCAATTGATCACTAATAGCCGAAATTGTAATTTTCAGATGAAAAATTTTATGATTTTACGTTTTTTTTTTTAATAGGGAGGGAGGAAGAAAGTGAATCGACAACTAATCCCCGAACTTAATAATTTTCAAATGAAACGTTTTGTGCACATTATCTCTTGTACCATATGCAATAATCTTGTTCTGTGTATTAAGCAAAATCTTAACCCAAATCAACGTAGGGATAGTATTGTAGAATAACCAGCATGCCAAGAGACACCTGAAGATACTTTGCATCTCTTATGTCATTACAACATGAAACGAGTTAATTATTAATAATGAAAAGCACTATCAATTTACAATAATGCCGTGTTCAATTCATAAATTCTTCAATTAGATAAACCTACAAAGAACAGGATGATTTAATGAAAGAAAGTAGGCAAAGTACAGTATAGAAGGTGATAAAATTTTTATTAACCCACCTCCAAAACCTGCTAGTAACATATTTATTCTCCTCAAATTCAAAAATTTAAAACAAGGTTATCTAAAGTAATGAAATTTATTATGCTTAATTGAACTTTTTCATTTTAATCAACAACGTTCCCGATAAATAATTACGAATAATTATCATAAGACGCATCCTTCTCTTATAACATGTTCATCATCTCAGCATAGTAAGATGAGGTCGCCAAGAAGTGAGACACTTAGTAAGCGTGAAATTCATTTCTCCCGCTAAAGCGTCTGGCCTTTATCTCCTTTAAAAAAAAAGGATTATTCAAAAGCCTACAGTACCACGTGCTATTTTTTCTAAGAGGGACTGAGACATCCATTCAGTAGGAACAAGTTCCAATACCTAAGAAAGTTGTTGAAAATTTAAATTAGAAATAAATGATATAAACGAAAAGGATAATACGCAGACTTATTTTTATACCTTTTTATATTTATCAATCTCCGAGACGTCACTAATTGAGAGAAGAGGAAGTAAACACCGGTTGAGGAGCTGATCTATTAGAGCGCGAAGATTTTCAGGCGGTAAGAGTTTTCGCCATAAAAGGAGGTTTGCAAGCAACTATTCAATAATAATTAATAATTAATTAAATAGCAATAAATATAATTTTGATTGCAAAAGACAGAATCATGAGAATTTAACAAATCTGGAAGAAGGTAAACCTTGAAATTTCTCCAAAAATACCGATTTCTGTGGAATGCAAGAGTAAAAGGTTGAAAAAGAGATTCTCCAGCCAGCGACAATGTATCATATTCGATTGAATTTACAATACTTGTGAGCCGACCAGTAAATGATGTGATCAAATCCTTTTAAAATCGCAAATAAAATTTTAATAGTTATTTAATTTAAAAAATATAAATATGAATCGAAACAGTTTAGATTACTTTTATACCTGAAATTTTTGCGAGTCTTTACCACTACTTGAAAAAGCCACTTGATCAATTATTTCCACCGATGCCTTCATTTGTTTGCTGGAAAATGGATTTAAAATGTTGGCCATGCGAGAAAGTTTTGGAATAATGACCTTATCCACAAGTTTTCCCAAAAGTCGGATGTCATCATCATCATCATCATTGTCTGTTAGTTGCATTTCAGTGACACCATAATCTGACAGAATTTGGAACCATTTCATTTGGTTCAGCTGTTTATATGGGGTCTAATTTATTTTATACATATTTACATGTAAGTATGTAAAATAGAAATAAATTTGTATTATAGGAAAGTATACGGTGCCTTAAATGGATCCCATAAAAGTAATTCGTATCTTATATAGAATTCAAAAACGCCAGGCAAGCTTAATCCCCCATAAGCTTTAAGATATTCTTCACGGTACTCCGATTTCCATTCTTCAAATTTTGACTTTATTAGAGAAATTGATTTAAACTCATCTCTTACATCACTAAATAATTCTGTATGTTGCTCAGAAATTAATCCTGTATCCAGAGAGAGAAAATTTATGAAATATGAGACATTTTATTCAAAATGAAAAATTTGAGGAAGATTAATTAAAATACCAATTTTGGATAGTATTTCATTTTTTTCTGTTTCTTCAAGTTCGTCATCCGTAGATAAACCCTCCTCTTCCGCTATATCTGCTTGTCCCTTATTTTTTACGAGTGTACGTATTCGATTCTCACGTAGTTGCTGCCGATAAATGTGTGTATCATCGGCTTTTATACAAAAAGCGATAGATAAGTTGATAATACATATTTTGATTTAAGAAAAATTCAACAAAAGATGATTAAGTTTACTTTTTCCAAAGATAAACGCTAGATCATCGGAGTCCTCTTGTAGCCGTCTTTTTATTATCATATCCGTCGCTTCAGATAAACAGGAAAGAAAAGCATTTTCATTTTCTTCTAGAATAGGAAACTGAAAATAACAGAATAAAACAATCCAATTCAGTTTTTTTAAAAATTTAATAAAAACAGATATATCCATTAAAAACCTTCGCATCTAAGAATTCCACCAAATCTTCAACAAATGTTTTGAGTTCCTGGAAATAAGTATATTGTTTTTTTGCTCGCTGCAATTCAGATCCATATCTTTCACTGGCTTCCATATCATTATGGAAATCTCGCTTGAGCTGCGTTAATTCCATTTGATGATTTTTATAAAGATCTTGTAAATTATTCAATTCTTGTGCGAGTCTCGACTCGACTTCCGAAAAACTTGGTATCGGAAGATTGATTGGTACTAAAATAGTAATACAAGTGAGATCAAAAACATGTTCTAAGCTAATAAAAATACGTAAATTTATATTACTTGATGCAGCCGTTATTGGTTTTGGTTTACTGATTGTTTTAATCGAAGATCTAGAAGCTAGATTCGCTCCCTTTTTGATGGCTTCATTTTCCCATTGCAGTAACTCTTCATCCTCTTCACCTTCTCTGGAAAATAATTAAATCGATTAGTTTAACTTGATAGGATGTGAATTAATTACATTTTACTCACGCTTCTGTAATCATTTGTTTAATTCCAGCTTTTTTCTTTAATCGTTCTTCTTTTTTTGCCTTTCTACCTAATGCAACTTTCTCATCCACGTATTGTTCTAACTCTGCAAAAATAGATGACTACATTATAGAAGAAGAGAGATAACTAACAATTCATAATAATCGAGGCAAACCTTCATCAGTATCGCCAATTTCATCCTCTTCACGTACTAATCTTGACTCGGGATGTTTTTTACTCGACGATGGGACTACCTGAAAGAAAAAACATGAATTAAATATGATTTAAACTTGTATTTATAATTAATTAGGAGGATAAAATCAAGATAATACGCACGTCGGTTTCCTCGGACAGAGAAATATACTCGGGTGCAGCAACAGAAGCTGTCCCTCTTTGTCTTAGCATCTCTCTTTTTTTCTTTGCTGCGTGGATAGCATTCGCGTCAGGTATTTTTGAGGAGAAATCTACGAAATAACAAATGTTTAATCAATTTCTTTTCATTTGTTTGATCAAATTTTTTTTTGTTGATTAACTTGCCATCAAATTCTTGAGGATCAAAAGAAGAGGGCGGTGGTGGAGTAGCATGTGTACTCGCTCGTAATTCTGACAAAATTTCTTTTGTGTAAGAAGTTGATGATGAAATTGTTGCTTGAGCCAAATTTTGCGGGAGTGAATCTCTTAAATGGAAATACGTGTTTTATTTAATACCAAATGAAGAACAAAATTCTTAGTAATTTTTTTTATTTGTTAATTAATTATTCACTCAACTGATCCAAATAAATAGTTTTTGATTTCTTTTGTGCCATTTTACGACTTGCCACACTTTTAGTGACCTTGAAAACTTCAATTTCTTCCTCCTACAAAAATTAAATCAAACAATTTATTGATTCGTTTTATTCAAGGTAAAAAATATTGTATCCAAATATAACTTTTTTATTTACCTCTTCATTTTCAAAGCTCAGTGCTAATTTTGGCTTATTAACTTTTACTTTTTTCTTATTCACTTTTGTCGTTTGTTCCAAACTGAGGGTACTACTTGTTGTACTAGAACTCGTAGGTAGTTTTTGTTGTGGATCTTGGACATCAGTCACTAAATATACACAAGAAGAAAAAATATGTTTTATGCGCCAAATTTAATAGATCGAAATAAGGTAATTAGGGGGGGGGGGGGGGGGATCTTACTTATTACCATTGTTTTTCTTATATAAAATTACCTGGAATGGAAACTGAGCCATCTTCGTCCGAATCTTTCTTGCGAAAATTCCGTGGTTTTGCTCGTTTATTTTGATTCATTTTCTCTCTGTAACTGTGTTCTCATGCAAGGGTTTCCTATAGGATGCATGACTCACTAAATCATTTGATCATGTTGATTGGCAAACAAAATTATGTTCCCATAATTTAAAAGCACATGCTGAAACGTGTAACGGTAAATTGATGAAACTCGTTTTTAATATATTATTGTGTATTTATCGTTATTGCACATCGATCATATAAACGTACACGCAAAAAAATCTCGTTTAGTTTTCATCCCAATGTAATGTCAATAATATACTGAAGATTACAAGTTTTTCCCTTCACAATCACAATTGTTCACGTGACGTGCCAACTTAATAAATCTTGGTTCCCATTGTTCTTTTCTTGTTTGTCCACGCGCTTAAATATTTAAGTTTGGTGTACGTCTACGAAATACGAAACCAATGTAATGTGATACAATATATTGATAATTATTGTTGGGTATCATAATTTATTTGTTGAGATGGGGTAATTTTTTTATTTGTGCGTGGGAAATAGATGATACTACACAATGCTTGCAGAACATGGACAAAACCGTCTCTTTATCATTAATTGATAATTGGCTAATTCTTTCAATGATGCGAAAAAATAAATTACTCGTGTAAAGAAGAGACACAAAAATCTGCTGTGGACAAACTTTGTAGATAGATACACAACATAATAAATATAGCTAACTCCAGCAAAGGAAAATATACTTCGTAAAAAAGCGGGGTTGTATCACAAGAAAAGGTTGTATCACAAGAAAACATTATTTATGCTTATCTGTTGTGTCACGAGTATATTCGGCATATCCATTATTTTCCGTGAAATCTCTAGAAATTTCATCGTGATAATTTTTTTTAGCTTCTATATATGTTAAGAATTATATACCATCAAAGCTACAAATTAGAAGATTTGAGAGACACTAACCTGATTACGCCATATGCGTAGAATCTTTTCCCGTAAAGACTTTATGTTACACGTATGAACAAAGATAAAGCATCACACATACCGTCAAACCTCAACGTCTTATATAACGAAGTGTCTCATGTATAACTTTCCCAGCCAGCCCAATAGCGAGGGAGGGTAATACGCATTATATGGGTTAGGTGCGAAATGGTTTTCAAACCAAACCTCATTATTTATTAGTATTAGTGAATTGAGAAATGAAATCGAGACAGAGGATTTTTTTCTATGCCATTAATGTCGAATAATCAAAAATTCATTTGGTTAAAATCAAACTTATCAAATACGTTAAACATGAATGAATGAACACACACACACAATATAAATTTCCCACCAAAAACAAAATTCCAATCTTTGAACTTATCATGGGAAAAAAATACCCGTATCATGCATGCATTCACGCATATATGCACGCAGTGTGTGTATATGCATACATTTGTTCGACAGAAATATGATAGAAATAGAAAAGAAGGCCTGCTGACTCTTCTCATTTTAAACAAATAGCGTCATATCACATTCGAAATATCACAGAAAAATCTCTATATAACGATAATATCGTGCATTTGTAAATAATCCGACAAATGATACATTCTTTTTGTATTATCATTTATACACTAACGCGTACTCTCATACAAAAAGAAGACGACAACGACGACGAAGCACACCCTTTTTTTTTTTATTGTTTCCACTCTTTGAAAGGTTTGCTTCGCCTCTTATTTATTATTTTCGTTTAAACGAAACTAATACATCATCCATCGATTGCACCTTTGTTTTTTTTTTTAATTATTTCATTACGACTGATATCATCTATTTTTGACCTTGTTTTGTTAATTGACTACGAAATCACGATCGTTCTTCCATCCATTATATATAACGTACAATTGCGTCAAAAGGGCATCTTTACATCATCCCTATTATACACACATACATAAATAAACAAATATTTTCGACACGCGTTTTTTTATTTTATAAATATACATACATACATACATACATACATATATACATATATATATATATATATATATCATCACACGCACAGTAAATTAAACACTTGTAAAAATCCATAATCTTGTACATAATTTTTACTTTGCAAAAAAAATACTTGCAAAACATGGCAACTCCAATTATTTCACTTTTAAGTTTCTCAACCGCTTACAATAGTTTCGAACAGGATAACAGCAACTCATCCACAGTAGAACAACGAAACCCTCCTCACCTTCGAATTCGCGCAAACTCTATCTCTATCCACGACAATAATAGTCCAATTAATAGCTATAGCTCTAGTCCACCACTCTCAATGTCTCCCTCAAGTTTCACCTCTTTTCTTTTCCCACCGTTTCTTACCGGTTCTATCACCAATAACGGTAACAATAATAATATCGTGAACGAGAGGGAGCGAGAAACTCCAGTTGGATTTAACCATCAACGTCGTGCTTCCGAATCAAGCGCTGGAGTAGAAGGAACATCTCCAACTGTTCATCCACCACACTTGCTAAGTAGACGTTACACGATCGCTTCACCACACCTCATTTCGCCATCCTCGCTAACAGATAGCAATCGTGATGAGAAGAAACCTAATTCTCCTGGATCTACTGCTTATCGTATTCCTGCTGCGCGATTCTGGGAAATTGGCGCGCGAGAAGATTCATCTGTTCAAGTTGCAATGGTACGCATTAATTAAAATCTTTTGTTTGTTGGATTATTCTTTAATAAATATCTAATCATTATTTTCGACATTAACATGAATTAGGAAAACGTACAATTTGGCTTGTAATCAACAGAATAAAAAAGATAACGATGGAGAACATTTTATTAAAAATCGGAAACTTATTCCAATTCACGGTGTACATTGATTGTTCGATTGCTATCGAGAAAATATTCTCCAGTAATTGATGTAGTCATCGTACGTATTTATATATAAATAGTATTTGGATTTCTATTGCAAAATGAACATTCTGGGAAAATTTGAGTTGCATTTTCACCTTATTCGTTTGCTTGCTTGCTTCCATTCATGATTCATTCATTCATTCATATGTTCTACTATGATTGTTGATTCCTTTATATTGGTTATCGGGTTTCATTATAAGTATTTTTATGTAGATAGTTCTAAGTTTTTTTTTATCATCAAAATAAACTATAATTGATTAGTATCTTCAATAATAAGCTAGTCCTAGTCTACACCTACCTAGTTTTTTTTTTAAAAAAATTTCCTTTAATAACAAAAAAATATGGTTGAAAGAAAAAAATTCTATAAAAACCAATAATTTATTAACAAAATCTCCCCAATTCAAAATTAAATTTTTTATTTGGTTTTTTGTTTGCAATTTTATTTTTTGTAATATATTTAGTTTTTCAATTAAATTAAAGGTCTTCTTTAACATATAGGAATTCAATTGTCACAACCTTATTAATTTGGTATATCAATACCCATTAGAGAGAAAGCTGGTCATGCAGGTGTCCAAAAAGTTTTGAAACTGCTTGGGTTCTGGTATGCTGTGATCGTTATTTCGATGTGGTTTTGTTATAATTTCTTTAAAATAACCTACAATCAAACTGGATTATAACATCTTTTTGAAATGCATTTAGAATGTATATGTTGGCAAATGAAATGAATGTCGGAGACTTTTTTGATATAAATTGTTTGTGTTCAAACCAAAATTTGTACACGTAACGGTCTATTATTAGCTTTTTGCGAGCATCTGTGTAAGTATATACATATATCACTGACACGCGCAAGATAAAATAAATAAGGAATAATTTTTTTATTTCGAGATCAAAAAATCACGAGGGAGACAACGATTTTTCGTTGAGGAGGAAAGAGAGTTTCCTGAGATATTATATATGATAGAGACTGTAAATAAAAAAAAAATGAACCAAACTAAAACATCTTTATTGACCAATGCCACCAAGGAAATTTCACACTATTTTTTGAATTGAAGCGTCCAGCCTTTTTTCTTCTTTTCAGTAATATTTTCAGGAGGAGTAGAATAAGCCGGAGAAGGAGCTGTCTTTGATTTCGCAGCACGACGCCGGCCAAATTCCCCACGATGAACCCTCCATTGAAAAATCGTGCCAATAATGAAGAGAGCAAGTACCCCAGCAAGCATCAGGTAAACTTTCGTATCGACACTGTACACAACCTGATGATTTCCATCCAGAAATTCTTGTACTGATTCGGTGAATCCTGTATGTGCAAACAAGTCGATGCCAAATATGATGCTGTATGCACCGATTAATGCAGTGCTGAGTATTATGATGGCGTCCTCGAATACAAAAGTTAGGATTGCACCGAGGAGAGTTAATACTATTATGAAGATTATTCGCCCGTTCTTTGATTGAATTACTCCATTGTCAGACCATGAAAGGACGAACAAAGCGAGTGAATAACCTTTACGATAAAAAAAAATTGGTGAATTAACTCTAGTTTTTACTCTGGTATGATATGACGACGAGGATGATGATGATGATGATTGCTTACCACCGAGTGCGCCCAATAAATAAATAGCAATGTCAGAACAACAAACAGCTATTGATCCTAAAATGAGACCAGTAACCAGAGTAACCGCCAGATAAATAATACCAGATGAATTGCCATAGCCATCGGAAGGTTCAACGTTCGTTAAAACAATCCATGCGAGGATAGCTAAAAATGAAACAAAAGAAAATAAATCAATTCCAAGGGAACTATAATGCAAATCGATCATCTATATTTTGAATGAAAATACATACCGCCGATGTAGAATCCGACCAAGAATACGGTAATCTTGAAAAACCTAATCCCGAAAAATGTATAAAGCAGGCCAATTGAAATCAAAATTATTCCAAAAATTGAAGTTTGAACCGTAATGCTTTCGACTTTGGAAAAAGAAATAATCGGATCAATATATGGTGTTGTTTATTACTCTTCCCATTATTATTAACTGTATTTCTGTGTAACTGTATCCCCAAAGTATCCAATTAAATCACCTGAAATACTTACAGTCATCTTGCCCATGTTGAAGCACATCACTTCCAACATCGCGTTTCATTACGGGCATGGAGAATACCATTGATGTAGTTGTCAGCATCGTCAAGCATAAAAGATAATTTACTGAGAGGTTGATTAACCTCGTTGGATTGATTTGAAATTTTTGCATTGTTCCTCTTTTATATCACGCTCGAAGGAAATTTGGATAAACGAAGGTTAAGGTGTGGTAAGCAATAAATAGTGTGTATAACAATGCTGAAGTAATATCTCTCTTGTCTAAATTCGAGGCGCGTGTATTTGTTAGTATTGGGAAAATTTTGTCACCAGTTCAATTTTCCAAACAACACATTACCTATAAATTGTGAGAGTTGGCAGAAATGATTTATAAAAGAAGAATCGCCAAGATAAAATATTAGAGATATATCAGTTGCTTGATAAAGATTAATTTTGATCGATTGAATAAATTTCAATAGAAAGTTTCCTTCCCACTCATATTTATTTACTTAGAAGGCTATGTACGTAGTTATTGGCTTAGTTATTAGACATTTTATTATTTTGTTAAAACACACAGGAGGCAGGAAAAATTTAATGAGATTTATATTAGATGATTTGTTTATGTAGGAGGCGCATGCATTGTTAACCATTACATGATGAGTTTTAACGAGAATGATAAAAGCCTGATCTTTCGTTATATCAATGAGGAACAAAATTAGCTTTTAACGATACGAGTATATAAAGTTCCAAAAAAAAAAGCCTTGGCATTCGTTACAAACAAATGCAACAATATAAATTTTATGTGTCTGCATTAAATTTTCTATTTTTGATTTCTGTACAAACGGACCCACGGGGAAGGAAAAAACCAAGCCCAATCAATGGTATAATATAAAAAAGTAAATGATAATCACAATCTAAACTAATAAGGAAAGGTGATTTTCATAGTCAAAAGTAGTATATATGCACTATGTGCTAATTTGCAGAAATGTTGTTCTGCTAAGAAATATTAAATAATGTTTTGGTGAAGATCCGCTGCATGTGAAGGTTTTAATTTTAATATCGAAATTCATTTGAAAGGGTAATTAAATACTTTCACGATAATATTGTTAGAATATTCGATGTAGGAATAAATAGAAAAAAGCAAAAACCAGTTTTGCATTTTTTTTTTACCAATCATTAACGGCGCAAGCATTAATCGTGGAACCATGACGAACACACCTTCCTCCCTGATCCAACGAAAATTCCCAATTATGTTTGGTGCATATCAATTTATTGCCCAAGACTACTCCCTGTAAACATCGATACACAATTAATTAATATCAATTTATACTTGAATCAGACAACAAACCAAAATAAATGATTTTCGCTATTTACTCTTGATGCTAAATCCGCCTTTTTATGTGGACAGTAGCGATCAACCTCGTACGCACGACCATTTGATGCTACGATTCTAAGTCTATTATGGCCAACGAACTTCTTAACGGTCGTGGATGTGGACGAAGAGGATACTGCTGTTGAGGATAGTTGCAGCGCATTATTGACACTAAGCAAGGATGGTGAGGCTTTCGTTTCCAATAAATCTTCTGATTCACCATCTGAATCATCAGATGAAGATGACGAAGAGCATGAAGCACTGCAATTTTTCTCCTTGTTTTCACTTTCATTGGTGGAGATACTGCCTATAACACTATTATTATTATTATTATTGCTGTTGCTGTTGTTGTTGTGATGCTTATCATTAGTATTGAAATTATTGATATTATTATTGTTACTTCTGATTGATTTTTCCTTCTCTTTTCGTTCCATCTTTTTCTTTTTCTCTTGTTTTTTTTGCGCCTTCTTCTCGGCTTTTCTCATCTTGTAGATTTCCTCATCTTTTACGGAGGGAAATAAAGTTAGTGTTTAATCCGATTTAGCCCATGAGGAAAAAACCACCAAAGTCATCTCTACCTGGATCTGGCAGCCCTCGAGCGATAGCCTCGCGAATTAAATCTTTCACAAGAGGTAAAAATTGGATTTGCTGAATAAGAGAATAAATAATTTTAACATCAATCTCCAATCAAAATTTGAGGCATAAAATGAAAATTATAGGCGTGGCATAAAAAAACATTAATTGTTTTCGAACCTTCCAACTATCGCGTGAGAGTACCCGAAGATCTTTGACAGTATATATGCGATTTATTTCTAAAATCTGTAGGTCCTCATTAATTTGATCTTCGAACCATGAACGTTCTTTGCCAATTTGTTCCAATAGTGTGGAAGCTTTCTAATATATAAGAGTATACGTTCAATTTGGTAAAAAAGCATCAATTAATACAGTCGGGTCATGACGAAGAATAAAAAGCGTAAATTACCATGTTATCTGGCAAGGGTACTTCTCCATTTCCTTTATCAAAAACATAATATATTATCAGATGAATTCCCAACCAGAATTTGAAAAGATGTAATTATGGCTTTCATACCAATGCCGTCATTTGTTCCTTCGGGCGGTAAATTGGCCAAATATGAGGCAAAAACAGAAGTAGAACCTTCTCTATATTTATCTTTGTGTTTGCCCATTTCAATAATAATAACGTATTTTAAATTCAAGAGAAATTAATAAAAATAACGGACTATTTATATCGATCGTTTGTATTTGTCAAGTGACATACAATCCTTTGATGTGTGACATTTCAAGTCCCCCCATTAACGCGCGTCTTCTACATAAATCTAATTCTATTAAAACTATGATAAACTGGATTTTTTAGGCTTGATATCTTTTTATCAATATATATATATATATATATATATTACACATATACACATTACATCACATTTGTTATATATATTTAAACAGTAGTTGTTTGGGATTTGCTTGATTAAATTGGCTTTATCAACGTGAACACATAATTTGGTAAAAAATTACACATTACAATTCGAGTGATAGAAAACGAAAACGAAAAACCTTTCAATTCTCCCGTGTTGAAGGTCGTGGAAAATCAAAAAATCGCAAAATCCGCTGCCTTCGAACAAGTATTTTAATTTGAGATCGAAAATAACAGTATTGACCGGGTGATCTACTCAATTGTTCAATGGTGTGACACCTTGTCTTTTAGCGCCCAACGTCTCCGTTTCTTGTCAAAAAACTCGAGCTACTTTTTCCTTCTATCAAAACAGTAGGATAGAGTCTAACGACTATTCTCCTTCTTTTACGTTCCAACCATTCCTAATACCTTTGAGTATACAATTCACGCGTCTCGCTCGAAACCTTTGCATTTATCCTTAAGTTGTTAGTCTTCAATTTGTTTCACTAAATGCTGTCAAATTTCAACAATTATTACGAATAATAACTCAAGAGAACTGCAAAATCTCTGATATTCTTTATTGAACTACATTAAATTTTCGTTTTCTTAGAATTCTTAAATACATATAACTCTAAAAATGGGTGTTTGCCTTTCATGTTGCTTTGGTAGGAGTATGTGTTTGTCTCTTCTCAATAATATGTTGCGAGTATTTTTCATAAAACTTACACTCTCATATTGTCCTATAGAGCACAGAACCGGGCTTTATGAACCACTATTACAAGAGAATGAACGGGATGCGGTCGCCGATTTATTAACATACCTTGAAAGTGAGATATCAATAGGGTATATTAATGATTTGTATTTCAAACAAAAGTAATGAACAATTTTCTGAATATTTTCCGAACCTTAACGATGTTCATGAAAAGACCGAGCCGAAACAAATTTCTTTGAGGGAGATCCATTACGTGCACTCACAACACTGGCCTATTCAAATAACGTAGATTTACAACGCTCAGCGGCTTTAGCTTTCGCAGAGATCACAGAAAAAGGTTTCCTTTAAATTGAGTGTATTATGTTGAGAATGATGGATTGTTAGCGTTGTTATTAGCCTAAAATATTTGCCTTTTAGATGTGCGAGAAGTTAACAGAACAACAATGGATCCCATCATGCATCTACTTCAATCACATGATGTGGAAGTGCAAAGAGCTGCTTCGGCCGCACTTGGAAATTTGGCTGTAGACAGTAACTAACCGTTCATTATTTCATCCCTTTTTTTTTTGGTTAGAAATTCGCACAACGTTTGATTTATGATCTTTCTGTATTTTAGCCCAAAATAAATTATTAATCGTGGACCTGGGTGGACTAGAACCGTTGATACGTCAAATGTTGTCTCCTAATGTTGAAGTCCAATGTAATGCTGTTGGCTGTATAACCAATTTGGCAACGCATGGTATGATCGTATATAAATTAAAATAATTTCGATTTCAAATTCTTTCTGATTAATTTGTTTATAGATGAAAACAAGTCGAAAATAGCAAAATCGGGCGCTTTAGTTCCTTTAACGCGTCTCGCCCGTTCCAAAGATATGCGCGTTCAAAGAAATGCGACGGGTGCATTACTAAATATGACACACTCTGGTATATAAAGCGTGATAATTCGCACGCCAACTTATTTGGGACTCTATTTTGATTGATTTTTCTTATCTCAATACCACAGATGAAAATAGACAACAGTTAGTTAATGCCGGTGCAATACCAGTGTTGGTCAGCCTTTTGAATTCTCCCGATACAGATGTACAGTATTATTGCACAACAGCACTAAGCAATATTGCTGTTGATGGTAAGCTTCTAAGCCGTGATGTTAGTAAATCATCCATATAATCATAGTAATATCACCTTGATTATGCGACGTAGCTATCAATCGGAAAAAACTCGCTCAAACTGAGACACGACTAGTACAATCCTTAATTGGTTTAATGGATTCCACTTCGTTGAAAGTACAATGCCAAGCAGCCTTAGCGCTGCGAAATTTGGCCTCAGATGGTATTATTAGCAGAACTATAACGCTTATTGTCTGTTATTTATTAATATATACTCTTAATAATAATTTTTTGCTTGTAGAAAAATACCAACTTGAAATTGTCCGTTCACGTGGATTACCACCACTTTTACGTCTTTTAAATTCCACATTTCTTCCTTTAATACTTTCATCTGTTGCCTGTATACGAAATATATCCATTCATCCACTTAATGAATCACCAATAATTGATGCTGGATTCTTGCAACCTTTGATAAATCTTTTAGCATATGAGGAGAACGAAGAAATTCAATGCCATGCAATAAGCACTTTAAGGAATTTGGCTGCCAGCTCTGAAAGGAATAAACGAGCAATTGTGGATGCTGGGGCAGTCGAGCGCGTTAGGGAATTAGTTCTAAATGTTCCCCTAAGCGTGCAAAGCGAAATGACAGCTTGTGTAGCAGTATTGGCGTTGAGTGGTATGTCTGCATGATTTTTTTATTTTATAAAACTTTTTTAAAATATAGATATTATTTTTTTTTCTAGATGAATTAAAGCCTCGTTTGTTAAAACTTGGAATATGTCGGGTTTTGCTCCCATTAACAAATTCCCAAAGTGTAGAAGTACAAGGAAATAGTGCTGCTGCATTAGGGAATTTGTCATCAAAAAGTAAGAGGGGAAAACTCATTTGTAGAATTGAGGCACACAATAGACTAATATTTTGTTTCACTAGTTCAAGATTATTCTCCATTTGTAAAGGTTTGGGATCAACCAGCGGGAGGACTTCATGGATATTTGCAACGCTTCCTTGATAGTGCAGACAAAACATTCCAACACATAGCCGTTTGGACGATTGTTCAATTCCTGGAGGGTGACGGTATGACGACGATCTCTCGTAGTACACATTTTTATAACACAGCTCTAATAATGTATATGTGTTTTAATAATTATTTTAATTTAGATCAACAATTATTAGCCCGAATTTCCTCGTCGAAAACTATCATTAATGCAATATCACGTCTTGATGTTTTACCAATTCACCCCGAAGGCGATGAACCGTTTTCCGGTGACGAAGATGATGCCGATGAAGGCGAAATTGTGGCGTTGGCACGGAAGACAATGTCTTTATTAGAGGAAAAGAATAGCCAGCTTGAGGAATCCAAAGTAATGGGTTCAAACACCCTAGTGAACGAACCTAAAGAAATGAACGCAAATACTTTAATGATCGAACCTAAAGCACATAGCATAATGAAAGAATGAGGTACAAACTAAATGATGAACCGAAGTTTTTCTTCGTCATCACCATTTATATTTTATGACGATAATCAAACAATCAATCAAACAATCAATCATTCCTATGTGAAGTTTTACTACGAGTGAAACCAATTCAGAATTTTTCTTGGGTAAACTTGGAACATTTGCAACAATCAATCTCTCTGATGATGTTGATGATGATGATTATTATTATTATTAATGATCATATTAATTATTCATTATTATATTATGATTACCATATTAATTCTGTAATTTATTAAAATTAAATAATGTCACATGTTCGATAATCTTTAATATTTGGAATAAAAAGTATCAAAATATTGGAATGACAGAGATATGAAATCTAAGAAAATACATAAAAACGACGGCCGACAAGGTTCACCACATATTAAAGGAAACCCACAACAAGAAGCATCAAAAGATACATTAAAGACAAAAATTAAAATTAAAAAGCAAAGCATAGAGAAGCAGCATCAACAGCAGCAGGAGAAAATCAAAGACTCAACGCCTGTTTCTTCAAGGAAGAAAAAAAATGATGCTATTGAAGTTTCACGAGTTCCGGAGCCACTACCCGAGATCCCTCGTACTGGCTTTAAAATACTTCCAATAATAATACCTTTCACGACAAAAGTCATCAACGGCCCCCCTGAACCAACTCATTACTGCTATATAAAACAGCACGAAACACGTAAAAATAGCCCGGATACTCCTATCGACAGGGTTTTATTCATTTCAAACTTACCAGTAGACGCGACTAAAGAACATATAAAGCATTTATTCAAAGAATGTGGGAATGTGGAAAGTGTGATTTTTCAAGGGGTGCTGAAATTGCACGACGAGTACCCAAAAGATAATAATTTGGAGGAGGATGAAACAACGGAAGACGTAAATAATGAAGCTGTTGCTTCATCGTTAATAGATGGAAAGAAATCGAAAAAGAAAAAAAAAAAGAAGCAGCGGCAAATATTAATAAAACTCGAGCAAAAGATTAACAATGCTGAAGTAGTATTGATGAGGCAATTGCTAACCCATGGTTCTTCGGCCCTTGTTATCTTCGAGGAGAAAGAAGGTCTTACCAACGCTCTAAATATGAAACAAGAGAAAAGAATATGGAGTGCTGGTGTTGAAAAGATTCCTCCTTTAGGACTAGAGAGTTAGTATATATATATTCTATAAATACAAAGGCACTCTCGATAAATTGAAGACGGATAAAACGAAGCGCTGATTAAAATCCTGGATAAACCGAATTTGGTTTATCGAGCTTGCCTTTGTATTTAATTGGAATAACTTTATGAAAAACGAAATCCTTATCATTTATCATGCGTTACTCTAGAATGGATACAAGAATATAAATTGCTCCGAAAATCTCCCGATATTCTTCAAGCGGAGGTTGATAAATTTATGTTAGAATACGAAGAAGCCGAAAAAGAACGACAACGAAAGTTGGCAGCTAACTTAAATAAACCCGATGAAGACGGATTTATTCTAGTGACTAGAACTGCCAGACGTAACATTAATACGGACGGTGGGATTGCAGTAACTGCAGCCAAAGCCGAGGATATTAAAAATCTTAAGCCAAAAAAACGAGAGTTAACTGATTTTTATCGATTTCAATTGCGTGAGACTAAAAGAAACAGTATGTTGTTATTGAAATCCTTCGCTTAATGAACGCAAAAATTAAATTGCTGACCATTATTTTTTTTACAAGAACTGATTGAATTACGTAAAAAATTCGAGCAAGACAAACAGAAAATCGCACAGTTAAAAGCCGCAAGACGATTCACACCTTATTAAATTTCAATAAGTAGTCTCGCGATTTCATCACTGGGCGAAAAATAATGATTCAAAAATTTGGCGAGGATAATTTAAGAGGAATTGCACACTAAAAAATTTAAATAAATTGAAATCTTGCGCCGATTCAGACAATGACGGGTGTATCACCAATTTCGGTTGGTCCGTATTCTACATCCTCATTAACAACATCGGATGGTAGAATAAAATCTTTTATTTCGGTCAAGTAATAGCTTTTCAAAGCATCTCTTGCAGCCTAAAAAAATGCCAATAAAATTTTGGTTGGTATTCGAAGAAGAAAGATATAGGAAAATTATGATAAACAAACGAAATTACTCTAAATTCTGCCATCTTTATATTGCTACCGTATCCTTCCCCAATTTTCTCTGTGCCCGAAAATACACCGACAATAAATATGGGACTATTCGTATTACGACCTGTTTCCTTCAACATTCTAAAATTTAATATATTAATACATATTCTTCACTTACAGGCGTTAATGACGTGCATTACCTTGAAATCGGTGGGATTTTACCTTGCCGTTGCATTAACAAAGACAATTCTCTTTTGGGAAGTTTAGCACAAGATTTTTCATAGACTAAATCTATTTTCACCTCTCTTGATAGTAAATATGAATGAACAAAGTTTCTCGCAGCTAATGGGCCCTGGAGTTAAATGATAAGATACTTATACGACATCTCATACGTTTAATAATTATAATATATATCATCAAAGTTAACCTTATCTTGATAAAGCGCACCAACAATTGCGTGAATCGACCGCATTAATGCGATACCTGGTGTAGTGCTCAGCGGTAAGGCAGCATTTGATTGCTGAGCTTTCTTCAAATCTGTAATCTAAAAATCTTTCTGTTGTGATAAATGCATGCGTGATATTCGTGTAATATTGGAGGATTTTTTTGGTTGAGCAAAAGAAATAAAACAGTGACGACGTCAAACCTTTTCCCACCTTATCACAAGAGATAATCCAACTTCCTTTCCAAAGCTCAATAATGTTTGTTGACCGGTGTAAAGTTTTATTACCTCTTCCAAAGCAGGTAAAGGCATAAGCGGGTATTTTATATGAAAATATTCGGTAACAAATAGACGACATACATGCTCTCCTATTTTATTAAAAAGCAAAGCGTTAATGAGGACTTTTCGTCAGCAATTAATTCAATTAATGCACATAAGCAAACGATTTATTTACCCAGAATTGATAAGGTTTTATTAGACTCATAGTCAGTGTTTTGATATGATTCATCAGTAACAACCTGTAAGAGTAATTCGGGATTAGAGAAGGAAAGACGTAGTCTGGCACCAAGAGCACTCAGAGAGGGTGTTATTGTGTCTTTTTCGTGAGTTATTGGGGCATACGGCTTTTGAGTCAATTTCCGACGACGATCAAAGAGCGGATTTTTGAATGTATGAAAATAATTGCGCGCTAATCTTTTGCGTTCTATAAAAGTTATAAATGCAAAAGCCTTCTTTATGGGGAACACGTTCGAAAAGTGTAGCATTGTTCGAAGTTTTTTCAAAAGTAGATCTTTTTGGTACATCATCGAGTAGATTTTGATTGGATTTTCTTATCAGTGATATTAGATGTTTAATCAAAATCGCGTGTGGTATATGATAAAAAGATTGAGTCACAAGGTTTTTCTGTTCACAAGCAGTAGTTATTTATTGTTGTTGTTGTTATTATCCGTTCGTGATTATTATTTGTAAGAGGCTGGGAGCTCAAGGCTTGCGATAACAACAAATATTAAACAATTATTGCTTTGATTCTTTTAGCAGAAAGTATTCTCAATCGATGTTCGGATAAGTAAACGAGTCAGCCTTTTTACCAAAGGTTGAAATATCTATTATTATTGAGCAAATGATCGTATTTTGTCCGGTCGTGACTTTGCACAATAATATTCTAATGATAATCATTTGGGGGGTTTTTTAGTTCAATAATCAAAATGGAGTAAAACTCTCTTGCGTATATATATATATATATATATCTCTCTCTCTCTACCTCAAAAGAATTGAGGTGTAAAGGTATGAATAAAATAAAAGGAGGGAAAGAAAAAGAACTTAAAAAGATTCTAACAAATAAATAAATAAAGTCTAATAGATAAACAAACAAACAAACAAATAAATAAAAACTAATCTTAAAAATCTCTAGAATTTGCGATTTCATATTCTTTTTATAATAATTTCTCGTAATTTTCTTTTTTCTTTACTCCCCAATTGGCTTATTAGCAATCTCGCCGGTATCAACGTCATGCTCATTAACTTCGACGCTTAGTTCATCAACATTTTCACGTTCGATCGTCGTGACAATTTCGTCCAATTCATTTCGCAACGAATCGATTTCTGTTCCTAACGCGTAAAGTTTCCCTTGTGAATCGTTTAATTGGTTATTGATACTAATAAATTCGTTACACTGATCAAAAGTCGTGTCAAGAAGTTGGTGTTGTTGAGGTTCGATAATTGAAGGGGAGGAGGATGGTGGTGTAGAGGTGATGCTTGGATTGTTAGAGTTAGAAGTCATGTACGAAGAAGAGGAGGAGTCACCAGAATCCTCTTTTTTTAAATAAAATTTCGTTAATTCTTATTCCCAACTATAATTGATTAAAACACACCCATTTTCTATATTACCTCTCGCGTTAGCAGTACCACCAGCATTAGTATCGCCGTTATCATCATTATCCTGCTTATTCTCGCCCACAATTTCCAAAATGTCTACAAATTTCTCTCCATTCTTATTGTCATAATAACTTTGTAAGCTTGAAAGGTCACTAAGGACATCGGAGAATGAGAGTGGTGGTGGTGCTGATAAGCTTGGCTTTCTTTTAAACATTCTTTTTTGATATCTTTAATTTTTAGCGCTTTATATTTTTTTAATAATTATTGTTTAGTTATGTATTTTTTCTGTTTAATTATTAAGGTTTTCCCTCTCTCTCACTTCCTCTCTATGTTTATATGTATGTATATTTCTCTCGCACCCTCTCTCGTTTTTCTGTAATCTTAATCCTGATATAGTTAGAACTAGTTTCGATTTAATTGGTAGAAACTGTAATCTGTAATCAAGTGATTTACCGCATATAAAAAAAAAATATTTAACTTGATTTGCTTCAGCACATCGATATGATTGAACATTTTGGTATGGTATGGTCGAAATGAGATGGTCAATCGTTTCAAAATTGAAAGTCTTTTTTTGTTGAATTTTGAATTTATTTTTTTTTCCAGTTTTTATTTACTTCATTTATTTGGTTTAGGGTTCGGATTCAGGGTGCAGATAGGTATGCATATAACATTTTGGTATATGTGGTACGGATTTTCAGTATCATACAGAAGGAAGGAATTGATGAATAAATGAGAGTCACAAATTTCCGCTCAATTTGCTTTTCATTCTGGGAACGCCTCGTCCCTAGCCTGTAGTCAAGAACATTTGCGAGTAGCTTTACTTGCGAACTGTGAATCTTTTTATTTTCCCTATGCTTTTTTTATATCCAAGTATATATATAATTCAACGAAACATCTTAGACTTCCGTATTAATGTAACTCCAAAGAATTTAAGAGAAAGATATTAACTGAAAGTGCAAATGAATTGAATAATTGTTAATTGGCAATCTCAAGAATGATTTTATGTTTCTGATTGAAAAGAACTTTGAGAGAATTAGTGATTAGTTCGAAATCAACACGAAATTCAAAGAGTATCCGTTGTGGATAATCATTAGTATTATTTTGCACCGGCGAAAACCGGTCATTAAGTTATCATATGAAAAAAGGTTTTTAACGTTAGAAATCTGAAGTTGAGATTGACAAGAAAATTTTTTATCGTTATCTGCAAAACATTGTTAGCGCGTCAAGTGGGATCAAAATGAATTGAATTGTTTCTTCCGCATGAGCTTCCCTTTGCGGCTTGTCAAACTCCAGAAGACATGTTGGATCTTGATTGATATTTTTTCATTCTTCTAACAATTGATTATTTAAGCAGTTTGACAATGTAAATATATTGCGTGGACTATTCGCCGATCCTGTTATTCCTATAATTGTTTAAATAATTATTATCGTTATCGTTATGGTTATGAATTGATCAGTGATACTGACTGTGCGTCGCATTATAAAGTTTTCTAAATTCTAAATAACATTATAACTCGCAAGATGATTGGTACACGTGTCATTAATTGAAAAAAAGTCGAAATGTCTGGTTTGCATACCCCTAACAATTGAAATGGATGACTCAAGCCACAAAATTTTTCTAAAGTTCGCCCTGTTTTGCTATGAATATAAGAGGGCTATTTTTTTGTTTTATATTATCACCAATTAACTATAGCATTAGAGTTGTATTATTATTACATTCAGGTCAACTTTCATAATGACAAAACCGTTTTTGGCAATACTTTTCTTGTTGTTAATGATAGAATTTACGCGTGTAAAAGCGCAGTCTTCACAAGATGCAGCAGAAAATATTTCAACCATACCAAGACGACACGATTATAAGCATACTTTTAAAAAACCATACACCTATAATGAAAGTGTTCCGTTCTTTGACACATTTGGGAGTGAGTTTTTGTTTTCCTTTTTAAATGTCCCGTGCTACTTTTACAAATAGTATTGAAAAGACCAAAAGGAGTCGCGACTTTAAGTTTAGAATTTCTGTTTTTATTCATTTACCGAATTTGGAATTTGTAATGACTGGCAGCTTAAAATAATATCTCACCATTCATTAAATTGATATAATAATTATCAATTCAAACAAATAATGCTAAAGAATCTGACTCATATATCTTAAAATAGACGCATTGTTAGCCCAGGAATTTATCAGACTAGCACCGAGTGTACCAAACCATTCAGGCGCAATATGGTCACAATTACCAAACACTTACAAAGAGTGGGAAGTGGAATTTACCTTTAAAATATATGGCAATTATTATATTGGTGGTCGAGGGATTGGGTTTTGGTACACAAAAGACCGTGGTGAACTCGGTCCCGTGCTTGGTAGCAAAGATCAATGGGAGGGAATAGGAATTTTTTTTGAAACGGCAGATGCTTCGCGAAATGTGAGATTTATTTTTCGAAATTTCTCGAATATTACCTTTCACTCTAAAGGAAAAATTCCTTATCATTGCTACGTATTTAGATATTTGTTAATCATGATGCTGGGTTTTTGAATTTATTAGCGTGCACATCCACTTATTATGGCTCAACAGAATGATGGCAAAGTGATCTACAGTAATTTAACGGACCCTGATAAACGTGCATTTGGCGGCTGTTATCGACAATTTCGTAACGCACCATCTCCCATCCATGTGAAAGTAACCTATTATAACGATACAATCAAGGTTGGTTGATTAGTTGATAAACTTATTACTTACGTAGATCATTTAAAATTCATAAGATCAATTATACTCCAATTAGTTGGCTATTGACGCAAATAATAACGGACAACATTACCTTAATTGTTTTGAAGCAAATGACATTAAAATTCCGACCGGATATTATTTTGGACTTTCCGTAAGTTTTTTTACTCTTGTTCATTCGTTTCATACATACACCATCTCTACCTTTTATATTCAGGATAATTTTCTATTTAGGCAGCTGCTGAAGGTGGCACACCAGGTAATCATTAAAGTTTCTCGTATTTATTTGAGGAAGATCCCCCAGTTCCTGAATTAATTAAAATAATATGTTTCATTTTAGATGATCACGACGTGTTATCTTTTGAATTATACGAATTAAATCCACCACCAAAGCAGAATGTAAGTTTTTAAGTTAGAGATTGGATCCGGGTAAAAAAAGGACTATTATATGGCTACCCGAAATATATAACAATTTACCGGGTAATCCGGGTAATCTAATAATATCACCCGGGCAGTGATTTTTCATTCGGCTCCAATCCTTAATTTTGAATATCGCCTCTGAACAGTGAAAGTTGATGTAATTGATTTTGCCACTTATTTCTTAGGTACCATTACGTCCACACGAAGAGGCGAATTCTAAACTACAGTCGCCAGAAGAGTACGTGATTCCGGAAGATGTACAAAAAGTAAGTCTTCATCAATTGGTTTTCGATCTTCTAAGAACCACAAATCGGAACTGATGCACCGTCAACTATAGCGAATTGAGGAAGTTACCAAAGTCGTGAATTCAAACACCGAAGAATCAAAAGATGAAGATACAGTGAGTATAAGATTTGTCTATTATATATCGATGTATTATATCTTTGATTAAATTTGTCGATCTTTTTGACTTGCTTGATAAAATAATTCAGAGAAGCTTAGATTTTGTAAAGGGAATGCAAATTCAGATACTTGAAACCCTTGAGGTGATACAAGAGCAAATCGATCATTTAGGCAATAATGTAGCAACTGTGAAGCAAAATAATTTCCCCCACACCGGTGGGTTTCCATCCCAAGGCGAAGGTCACCATTTGACTACAGTCATGTAAGTTTTTGGATCCTTCGTCTTTTTTTATTTGAAATTTCATTTAATCTCTAAATGGTAACCACCCTAATTATTTCCTAGTCAAAAACTCGATAGAATAATTAGTGGGATAGGTGGCTTAGAAGCACGTATAATTCATGTAGGATCAGCCGCACATGATAACTCAAATCCCGACTTTAAAGATGAATTACAACGTATTATACAGAAACTTGATGCTTTAGATGTAAGTCTATTTTTTTGGTATTTTTTAAAGAGCGCTTCTAAATTCTAACTCTTGAAAAAAAAATTTTTCTTATCATCGAAAAAAAAGGCTCGAGTGACCGGACAACACTATCAAACACAAAAAGTAATCATGGACGCTAATTCACAAGCTGTCGAGTCTACTACATCGACATGGATGTGGATAATGTATTTATTTTTGACATTGTTGGTGTTTGCTTGTGGATACGTGGTTTATCAAACTCGATTGGAAATTAATCAAAAAAAATTTATTTAACGATTGTATTCCGTCTGAAATGCAAAAAAATAATGAATTTCTATGTAAATAATAAAATTCATTCGTTGTGAGCTCCTAACCAACACTTGACACAGAAAGACTAATATTATCACTTATGATAATACAAGTTATGCCGAGCAAATAACACCAATGACAGCAGATCTATCTAATTCAATGTAGGTTGCAATATTTCGAGAATTGTTTCTCTAGATCTGTAGGCGTCATAGATAGGAACTATAATAACCATCGTAGTCCAGATAAACAATGTAATAAACATAATACACTATTATTAATAGGTGGGTCTTGTTATGACGTATCAAAGGATCTAATGTCAAATCAAATTTCTGATATATCATTATTTCTTTGTTCCCCGGCTTGTGCAATAGAAAACAAACTTCTCCTCTTCGTGTAGAGCCAGTCTTTGGCTTATCATAAAATGATTCGCTTTAATTATAGAAAAAAGGCTTTTGCTTCCTTAGTCCGGTGTCTAAATTCTTGCCACATAATTTATCGAACTCTATACTCGACTTCATTAGATGGCTACTTGCTAAATGGCTAACATAGGCTTCGTCTTTTACAACACTATGATGTATCGACATCCAATTTCGAATTATAGATATTCAGCCAAAAAGTATGCATATATTTGGGTTCCAATCTCTGTAGTGGTAGTCCAAAAATGGTATGCTATCCTCAATTTCGTTTTCCTCGAAGGCGACGGTTCATTAATGAGCGCAAATGACCTGTTCTAAAATGTAAAGCTTATGTATAAGATCAGGTATAGGGAATGCGAGTAAACATCAAAATGCTTTCAAAAACCGCTGTTCAAGAATATGAGTCCGATACGCATTTGTTTCGTGAAACTTATCGGATCGACAGGAACCATATATATTTATTGTTTATTCATGTATCGCTTTCATCGCATGGCTATTACTGTATGTTACGCATAAATCAAATTCAGATAATTTCACACTTCTTTCACTATTGCCATTAAATTATTGTTAAATACACACTTACTTGACATTTACTTACTAATGAGTTTATCAGACTCAGAAAAGGTGCCTCAGGCTGAGGAAAAGCAACCATACGTTGAAGAAAACGAAAACCAAAGCGAGAAACAACAAATTGACGAAAAACAAGCGTCTGAAGAGAAAGACTTTAACGAAAAGTCCGCAGCCCCTAATGAAACGCCACTCAACACCGTAGAAAATGTAGTTAAACAACAAAATCTAGGTGTTAAACCGTCTCCGCAACAAGATTTACCGTTTGATTTCAATCGGTTCTTGGAACAAATGAAGCATCGACGTGCCGACAAAATCAATCGCATTTTAAAAAAGTGGGAAATTCTCTTCTCGTAATTTTCTTACATTACGTTAATATACTAAAGCTTTTCCGCGCTCTTATGTAGTTTTCAGAGAGAATTTGAGCGAAAACCATTTACAATTAATGAACAAATAAGAATAGTTCATGATTTCTTGGACGTATGTTATTGAATAACTTATTTGACATAATAATTCACGTGAAAGATTCAAATACTTTTATTTTTTAGTTTATTCCAATAGAAATGCGAGAATGTGAAATATGGCGTGATGTCTCTGAACAAGAATTTGAAAACGCCAAAGAAGGGATAGAGAAATTAGTGATGAACCGTTTATATTCATTGTAAGGTTTGCTATTTTATTTTTAGATTGCAATATCTTTCACTAAGCTTTGTATTTATTAATGAATTATTTGCTATCGTAGGACTTTTACTCCCGCGATTAAAGGACCTGTCACAACCGACGATAGAGAGCGAGACGAAATATTACATCAAAAAATTCAGATATTTCGTTGGGTGAAAGAGGAACATCTAGATATTCCTTTGACGCAGCATAACGAATCATTTCTTGGGCTTGCTCAAGAAGGTAGTTATTTTTTATTGGTTTTTCTGTATTTAGAATAAAATTTATGGTCTAAAAACAAAACATTCTCGTTTTACGAAATGATTAGAATTATTAAAATTAAATGCATACAAAGCACCACGAGATAAGCTTATCTGTATCCTTAACTGCTGTAAGGTTATATTCCGTAAGTTTTTCATTTCATTAAATATCCATGATAATTATTATTTTGTTTTCTTATTGATTAATCTCTCACCTTCTTGCGGCTAGGCTTGATAAGAAAGGTGGATGGAGAAGAGGGCGCTGATAAGTTTTTACCAATCCTAATATATGTGGTATTACGAGCGAACCCTGAGCATTTGGTCTCGAACGTCCAGTAAGTTGATCATTGCGTGTATGCTAATTAATTTGACTTATATATGTTATGTATGCCCCGCATGTTTTTTCCATTTTAAAGACATTTCTTGATTTGTCGTATTTCAGGTATATATCACGATTCAGGAATCCCGAGAAATTGCAATCAGAGGCTGGATATTACCTCTCAAGCTTGGTAAGATTTCTTTCAGATTGATTAGGATTTTTTTCAACACTTTTTTAATTTATTCTTTCCTCGTACACAGATGGGTGCTATCGCATTTATTGAAAACATGGATGTATCTTCACTTTCAATAACCCAAGAAGACTTTGACAAGTAAATATAATGAGAATAAATTATTAATATTGCTCTTAAGTTTCCTATACGTTCTCATTTTAATGCTTGATATTTAGAAATATTGAGATAACAATGAAAGAATTGGAAAGTGAACGTCCAAAACCGGAAGCGAATGATTCCATCATTAGCTACGATAATGTTATACCTCCTTCAAAATCTGCGCTGCCAGCCCGATCGCCAATAATTTATCCAGCACAAGCTCGAGCATTATACGAGAATGGTAAGAACTTTGCACAGCGAACGATACAAATGCCCTTAAATATGTTCGGAAAGATTATAGCAGACGTGACAAATGAAATTGAAGCCGGTGTCCGAACAATCGGTTCCACATTGGAGGTTCGTTCGTCCTCGCAATCCTCATCGCCAAGTACTTCACCCCATCGACCACCCTTAATCAACGAACCCCCTCCTTTGCCGCCTAGATCTTCATCGCTATACGGGATTGGAGGGATTGGGAAAATTGAAAACTCGTCATCATTGCAATCACAATCCTCTCCAAGAGAACGTTCTCTTTCTGTGTCTTCACATTCTTCTCGTACATCAGACAATTCAAATGAATACTCAGAAATGCAAGAAGAATTAGCCCGCGTTAGTGCAGCAACGTATGAATCTTCACTTAAAACGCTCAAACAAATATTCCAGAATGTTGATGCTGAAGTCCGCGAGGCTGTACTACAGGCTAGTGATGGGGAGTTAGCTCGAGCGATCGATAAAATTTTGGAAATGTTTGATTTTGGTTCGAATAATAAGGAAGGAGATGGTGTTAAAGAGAGGGGCGATGATGATATTGCTGATCAATTGCCTGTTGATAGTGAAGGTGGTGGTGGAGGTGGCGAACAACCCCCTAACAATAGTGAGCTGTCTGTTGCCTCCTAATATTTATAAATCTTAAAGATAATAACCCAATTTTTTTGAATTTTATCTTTTATTATTGTGCCTTATTACACGCGTCACCAGGAATTCACTGTTCACCAGGGTACAAAAAACACAAACAATAATTAGGTAGGTGTAATAAGTGATATATATGTGTATATATATACGAGTTTATTAACTTTAGATTTATTTAATTATTTTTATTATACTTTATTCTATTATTTATTGGCTTTGATATTTGAAATTAGTGTCGAAAAATAAAATTTACAATAAACATTTATTCTGTTATCTATTTGATATTACATATTTTCTATATATCTAGTATGTTATCCATTAATACAAAACCCAAGTGAACAGTATTAATCCATGGTGACGCATTGTATTTGTCTCTGATTTGTTAATAAATGAATACAGTTTATCAAACAGCTTCACCACTTCACCACATTACGTTATTGTATTCTACTGGAAAAAAGCACCACTTGATTGCTCGTTTTTTGGGCTCCGGGTGGTGCTTATTTCTGGACAGTTTCTTGAATATCTATGGCACTCAATCAACATTGGTGATGCTATGCTTATTCCTAAATTAGTGCAATATAAGGAAGATTTGTTCGCTTCTCAACCCAAACAAAATCATCATCTTGGCTCAAGAAAAATTATCGTCGTTGTAATTTTTAATTATTCATAATTTTCTTACTTTTTGATCTAAAGTGGGAGGCTTATTTCCGGAGAATACGGTAACCATATTATCACCTCAACTAAAGATCAAAAAGCTCAAAATTTAGAGTAAAAAATTACGAGACGTCCACAAAATCTTTAGTTTTTATAACATTTCTTTAATTATGCGAGTTGTATTTCGTGTTTATATGTGGAGATAACAATAATACAAACAATCCGTCTATACAATGTGATCGAATTGATAATGTAAAATATAAATAATGATAAATAAAAATTTGGCAAAACCCTATAGATAGATAAAACCTTTTCCTATAAAATTCAAAAAATCCCGAAAAAAATAGAAGAATCGTAAAAAAAAATAAACAAAAAAAACAGAGTATATAATAATAATCTGTAACATAGAAATAAGCACGAGATCCTATAATATAATTAGGCCAACGAAATAAATATACAACACATAGTTGTGATAATCATTGCCTATCTAACAATACCGAAAAAATGTTTGGATAAATGAAGTGAGATTCGAGAGATAAAGATTTATACAAAATAATAATACGAAAGAAAAATGAAAAGAATCGTGTTCATTATTAGAATTAATAATAGATAACGAGAAAAAGGTTTTATTTAAAAAGTTTCAACCAAATGAAATGGTGAAAAATATAATGATATGGATAGTCGGGAGACAAGCACTACGCGTGGTAAGATCGAAGAAAAAAGAAGCGTAGATTGATCAATATAATTTATGTGTAAAGAGAAAGAAAAAAAAAGAAAATAATTTAAAATAAAAAAAGAAGGAAGGAAGGAAAAAAACTAATTACAAAAAAAAGGAAAAATTAAAAAAAAATATAAATACAAAGAATTTTGAAAAGGCGAACGAATCAATAGACGGATTGAAGGATCGAAAAAAATCGTAAATGGAATGATGGAGTGAAAAATGATAAAGACAACAACTCAGTCAAAATAATCTAGGATAATTAAAGAAAACCGGTAGTTTATACTTTTCTAAGGTGTCTAAGGTCAAGTAAAAAGCGACCGAACGATAAAAACATCTATATAAAAGAAAAATTAAAGGAAGATGAAAACCAAAGAAAAATTGTCCAACAAGAATTTTTTTAAATCTAGATTTACAAAGTTGCTGATACCAAAATAGTCTATACACGTGATCAGCAAACAAGTGGTGGCAATGTTCGTTTAAAAGAAATCGAAAAAAATTCAAGGTCCATAATATATAAAACAATTAATAAAGAAAACTTAAAGACTATATACTGTTTCGCCGCACCCAATTTTTATACGATGCTGACTTTTTCTTCTTTTTAAAGCTTGGGTTTGATTTTGTATTTGGACTTTTTAGAAGATCGGCAAATTCGTTTTCTTTATTACTTGAAGATAATGAATAAAACGAGTGTGGCCTATTATCCCTCTTCTTTTTCGATGACCTTTTTCGAACTTTGCGAGTCTGCATTACCCAAAACCCGCCACTACCACCAAATGGACCATTACGTCTAGGTCGTCGAAGTACGACACTCCGCACTCGTCGTACATTTTCTTTATCTGATTCATCGGTTTCCATTATTGTTGAATTTATCGTAGAAGTCGTCGCTATGGATGATGGGTCCCATCTGAGTTCAGCTGGAAAGGAACCAGGTATTTGAAGATCAACATCTTCATTGTTGAAATATTCTTGTAGTGTCTTTTCTTCACATGATTCTTCTTCATTGTTTTCTTTATCATCTTCTTCCATCATCGTGTTTGATATTGAATTCTCTTGTGAATGATTATTATTTTCTAGATCTTGTTCTAATAATGAAATTGTTTCTTTTGACACAATTTCGGCTGGTTTTTCAATTGATAAAGGATCTTGCTGATGATAATGAAGTTCGCCCATTTCTTCATCTTGTGTATCGAGATAAGGTGTATTATTATAATTATTATTAAGATTATTAATATTATTAATATTATTGGATATTGATGATGATTCATTTTCTTGAATATTAGTAGTTTTCCTTTTTTCTTCCTTTTTTGTATCAATAGGATTAGAGATGGTTTTTACGTGTCCAGCACGCTTCATTCGCTCACTCGTAATACGATATCGCAATAGTAATGCCGGATCATCCTCGCTACTTTCCCCAGTCACACTTTCATTCTCCTCGTCACTACTAAAATCTACAATTTCCCATTCATCACTTTCCTCACTTATATCCTCATCTCCCCACTCATGTGACAACATTGATCTATGGTGTATTTTATTTAATCCTCCTGTTAATAAACCTCTACTTTTTTTACCAAGACTCAAAACACCATTTCTCAACCACCTTTGTCCACCCCCAACACCTACTCCCACTCCTCTCCAAGAGACCGACTTCAATCTAATGCCCGTACGAATTTTGACGTTTTTTTTTTTACTATCCGCATTACTTTCTTGATGATAATTTTGAGGATATTCATTCTGGATCCCGTAAACAGGTCCTTGATTTTGAACGAATTGAAAAGGTGGTCCAGGTTTCAGCATGTCAACCATTCTAATAACTTGTCTTCCTGCCACTTCACAGAGCCAAGCATCAAGAACTAATGATCCCAAAGTGAACAAGAATGTCCAGTACATAAGATTCATAAAAGTTCTTGTAGTGCCGCTAACTGATTTTGGCGCATTTGACCTGTTCGAGGTTTGGAGAGACTCGGACATAAATGAATGAGTGGCGTGTAAAAACGGAAGGATGAGTGCACGTGTTATAAGTCGACATTGTTGTGCAAAGTCATCCAAATCCGCTAAGTCGGCGCTTGGATTATTCAAGAGATCCATTGTCGGATCAGTGTATGGTACATCCATTTGCTCTTGAGCGAGATATTCTGGGCGAATAATCTCTTGACGGATAACAACACCATTTTTATCTTTAACTTCGCGAATATACATTCCATTATCGTCTTGAACAATAACCGCATCTTCTTCCTCCATCAATTCATCTGTCATATCGGTAATTAGGCATTGTACTTGCGTTAGGCTTGAATCTAATGTTTTGAAGCTCTCCTCAAACTCTTGTTCTTTTCTACTTCTCGATCGTTTATGATTAATTATTCTATCTTTTCTTCTCGGTTCCCTTAATAAGTTGAGCTGAGGCTCAACTACTTCCGCTTGTTCGGAGGCTTCTTCATCATCATCCGCTAATGCATCCCAGTCAAAATCCTCGAAATAATCTCTCGAGATTGTACTCGCATTCGAGTCCTGTCTCACTTTCTTCTCTCGTCCTTTGACTGGCGCTTCGACCGCGGTAGTCGCTTCAGTAATCAATGTTGAAAGTATACTACACATTCTTTCAAAGGCCACGCTATTCTCGCTATCACTATCTTCGTTATAATCACCATTCTCATTTATTGTGTTCATTGTTGAGACTTTATAAGGACGGATTGACGGAGATACAGGTGTCGAAGGAAGCTTCGAGGATGTACGTGAAATTGTGGGTGTGCGACTTGGAGAGACAGTACGCGAAGCCGAACGTGATGGGGCACGTGATGCTGCACGTGATGCTTGTCTTGAGGCAGCTCGAGATGTTGGTCTCGACGTTGGTCTCGAGGGTGGTTGTAAGACAACTGCTAACGAAGAAGGTTGGGCGTTTAATTCAAAAGAAGGAATTACTTCTTCGGATACTTTTTGTTGAATAGTTTGCTGTTGTTTTTGTTGCTTTTGCTGCTTTTGCTGTTGTTGTTGTATTTCTTGTTCAACTTTAATAATTTCGGCGGCGGCGGCGGCAATAGCTGCTGCGGTTGCTGATGAATTACTGGCATCGAGTTGTCTTTTTACTTCGCTTGACGCAATGATATTCTCCGTAAGTGTCTTTTTTCAAGAAAATTTAAATTGTTATTTTCCTATTGATAAATGCTGCACATTTATAAATCACCAAATAAGTTTACCTTCATTGTGACTACTTGTTTCATCACCTCTTCACTTGTCATCGTTTCTTGTTTGTCTTGCATTTTCTTAAGGACCCCCTGAATACTAAATTATATGCATGAAAAAAAAATTAATTGATGTGCAATAAAAAAAAACAATAAATCAATACAAAAAATTTACATACTCAGATAACTGTGATCTCAGATCGTGCATTGCAAATGTTTGATCACTAAGAATCGATTGCAAAGACGATACCAAAGATTCCAATTGAGTCATCTAAAAAAAAAAAATTCATATAAATATTTGTATATTTTATTTATTGCGAAAAGCAAAAGATCATCATCACATTACGTCGTTTTTTTCTAGACAGACAGACAGATAGACAAATAAACAAAGCGCAAAAAAATACAGTTACATCTGTCTGTTTGTCTATTACGACAAAAACAAGCAAGAGAGAGAAAATAATAAAGGAGAAAACGTACTGGGTACGAAAGGTAGCTTACCTTGTCAAGCATGTCGCTGTTTTCTTTTTGATTACCGCTACCTTGCGCTATATACTCCGAATGAACATTTAATTCTTCACGTCCTTTTTGTAATAATTGTTCTATATTTAACTCATCCCATTGTGAGTAAGGTGGAGGTGGATTCTGCAAGGTTCCTGGGGAAGGTGGGGTTTCCAGAAAAGAATCTTGTTTTAATTTTTCCATTAGAGTAGTGGAAGAAATCGGCTCTTTAGGTGCCGCTGGCGCATTTATTTCATTGTCATTGTTTTCGCACTCTATCAGCATTTTAGGCTTCAGTTGGTCGGACGACGTTATTTGCTCTTGGAGATTGAATGCTGACTTGCTGTTTGGGATGATGACGTGGTGGTCAACTGCCGACGCCATTTACCGTTGTTGTTTCTGTCTTTCTTAAGTGATAATATTAATTCTCTAGAGACGACGACGAATCTTTGAATAATTTCTCGGGCGGGATGCTCGTTAAACAAATTGTAGTACCGTCGTTATAGTTAAATTTTTTATCGCGCAGCGAAAGACAAAAATCTTTGTGTGGTTAAAAACCCTTTTGTTTATTGTACAGGTATATTGTTTGATATTTACAACGTTGGAAAAAGTTAACTCGCGCCGTTAACCTTTAAGAGATATTTATAGAATTTTTAAATATAAGATATGATATATAGATTACATATATATTTAAATGAGATATATATATATATACTTGTGTATATATATGTATTTATGTATATATCAGCTTTTCACAGGTGACAGTCGGGTAAAATATCAGAGTGTTTAAAAGAAACGAAGAAAGTTTTTCACAAAAAAAAAATTGGATAAAACGCCGAAAGTATGTGATTGTGGTCTATGAAGGAGAAGGCAGTAAACCGTCCTTTTTGAAGAGTTAATGACTAAGGAAAAACAAAATGGAAAAAGGGTTATTCTCCTTGACACAAAAAAAAGGGTTCAAAAAAATAAGCAGTTGACTTAAAGATAAATTCAACCAGGAAGCTTGTGTCAGGCATTCAATTTTTGTCTAAAAGGCGGGCGTTGATTGATACCATTTAAAGGATATACTTCTCGACAAGATTGGGGTGACATCATCATCATCATTCAATACTAGTAATATATATTAAGAATAATGTAATATTTATTTATATAATAAATAAATGGGAAGTAGCGAGAAAAAACAATATAGTAAATAAAACCCAATACGGATCTTGAAAAATCCAGGGTACCCACAGCCGCCAAAGGGACCGATAAGGAGGAAAGATTATGTGCGACACTTGTGTGGTGAAAGGGTGAAGCGCATATGGCAGAGCAATATATGTGTGTATGAGTGTGTATATGTGTGTGGAGAGAGAGAGATCTAGGAAAGTAAATCAGACAGAGTCTGTGTGTAGTATTATGATAGCGCAATTGATTTAAATTTTGGTGGGGTTGAAATAAGGATTCTTGAACGTGCAAAAAAAAGAAGCAACATCTGAAAAAATATAAAATGTGTTGTTGTTGTGTGAAGCTGTCAAAAAAACCGAACGGATTATCTGGCTAAAGAAAAAAAAAATTTTCAACGAAATCTCGACTCCCTTTCTCGCCTTGAATTCTATCTAATATTGAGCCGGATTGATCGTGACAATTTATAACAAGTAATGCGTCATCGCTTGTGTGTTATACAATGAATTTTTTTTACTTTTGTCCATTGTTCTTTTCTTTCACAAAAAGTACACCACGGATAAACTAACTAATTAAATAGAATTATGAAAAATATGCTGCTGATTTTGTAACTCAAATTAATGAATTAACAAATCACGATAAATGATGACGGAAGATTTTAATCATCGATATATAGATCGATTTTTGATTCAATTGAAATGCTGTACGATCTCACTCGAATTAACATCAAACGATTCAGCTGATGATGTGGTTGATGGACAAGAAGCAGGCAACAGAAGTAGCGTGAATTTCATACCAAAAAGATAAATTTTCACGAGATAATTGACTTTTCTCCTTGTTCCTCCCATAATAATTCTTCCTATGTTTAGTTAATGCAAATATTGGGTATTATTCTTCCTATTGCGCGTTTTTACTATTTTCAGTTATATTCTTTTAAAGAAGCAGCAACCCAGCACATAATAGAAGCAAAAAAAGGTGGTGAAGAATAGTTTTATTTAATTAGAACAAGTAAATAAACAAATAAAAACATTGCGCCAATCAAGTATTATATAATGTAGTTGTTCAATTATATGTGTACTATTTATTATTTGCCGTCGTACTCATTGTTGAAAAAAACGACGACCCACGAATGAATGAATGAATGAATGAACGACAGATCCTTTGGGTAAACAATTTTAATTCTATTTACTGCTAATATCCTGATCTCTATCTCGCCCTGCTTTTATTTTTTTGAATTGCGAAAGATTGTGCAAGAGCGGGGAAGAACAAAAAGATAGTAAATAATAAGAAAAAGTTAGCGTGTCTATCCAATCTATCCTTGGAACAATGAATCAATGTATGATGTATGATGAATAATGAATAATGAACGCACTGTATATTCAAATAAGCTCGCAAATATTTTATTATTAATCACACGATAATTAATACAATACGAAGAAAGTTTATATTTTATATTTTATCACGCTCTCGCTCGTTATATCTTCATTAGTGACCATGTGGAAAATTTCCTTGGCCGCAGCAAAATTACGAGAGCAATAACGAGATGTGTGCGCGTTATTTTTCTGCACTGCATTCATATTAAATTCAAACATAAACATGCTTGCATTTGTCAGTTCCTTTCTGATTGCATCCGTTTTAAAATTAGATGTCCTGCAAGAATAATTTATGGTGCAAAATATCGCATTCACAACTACTATTTATTACTTCGTATAATGAATGATTCGAAGAAAAATGCAAGATAATTATCTGGCTTAACGAATGTTCATAAAAATCAAAATTATTATATATACACATATATGTGCCTTGTGTATGCATTATGCAATATGGCGGATGGCTAAAATGACCGAGAGATATACGAGAGATAGATAATAGGCTAACCGAGCAAGTTACCCATCCTTCATTGGTCGCATGGGCATCAGTCTATGGATGGACGTACGTTTTCATCTTTCTAAGCACTAATTATACGAAATAGAAGAGGAAATGAGATTTATTGACTCGATCCGATCCGAAACCCTTACAGCATTCACCATTATCGTTAGTTATACAAGCCAAATTTATCATAGAATAAAAAATCTTTGTCGCAAAGTTTCAATGTTGATTATACACATGTCAACAACATACAAAATCCTTATTTTGTGTTATTTACATTTTGCTTCCGCGATCACAACAACAACACAAGCATACTAAAAAATGATTATATTGATATAGTAATATATCTCGAGATATATACATTAATATATATATATATATATATTTTTTAATAATAATGTATATCCGGCCTAAATGTTTGCATTTTTCTTTATCTTTCACATATTTCAGATACTGTTTTGTCATACGCCGTGTATGCGCATGTTCCATAATTATTTTTTGAGTCGTAAAATTCGAGCCCAACGATAAATATTAAGCATTGTTCGATCAATTCATCATTTAGTTTTATTACCCATTATCGTTATCTTTTTAAGTTAATCATCATTTAAATAGGAGACGGCGTATTTCCATCAACAACTCTTTGAATAAATTCTCTCGGAATCAATGCACAACCATACACTGTACACTTGGCTAATTAAAAACCCGCCAAACTAATGAAACCTCACTTTATTGGGATAATCCATTTCCCCACGCATATATATACATACACCTTAATTACTTTTATCAATTATTTATTGTCACTCATAATTCACCAAACATTCAAACTAACAAAATTCGTTGTTCTTATTTCACTGACACGTGTAAATTTCACAAGATAATAAGATGATAAATTTGACGTGGACATATAAATTGTATGCGCATTGATTAACAACATCACCAAATCCTTGACTATACAAGTTTCATCTTTATTTTAAAACATTGTATAACTCAAATTTTATATATAGAAATTGAGCGCACGTGTTTCTAGAATGTTCTCGCGCAATGTTTTTTATCGTTATTCCGTATTTTTTTTTACCTATTAATGGAATTGAATAAGAATCACAGAATCTGTTCTGCAACAAATAAGGGAGCGGTTAAAGCGTAGCCCATCATGTGATCCATGTCCAATAGGGGTGCGCAAATTTTTTGATCAACCCGGCAAAACAAACCCGACACAAGATATGAAAAATGAATATTACTCGAAAACCAATGCCTAAATCTGTCTTGGAATATTAATTAAAATTGTCGGAACTGCAATTTTACATATAATCTCGCCCTCTGTTCTAACTGTTACCCTTATCCAAACCTTATAAATCATAAAAATCATTAATAGTAAACTTGAAAATTTAAGAGAATTGATCACATGATGAATCACGCTCTAATCATTCTCCAAATAAGGAAACTTAAAATTCACAAAGCTGTAAGTTTAGGAAAAATGAAGACAAAAAGCTTTTGAGTTACTTAAAAGTATTTAACGTCATCATTAATTATTATTTATTCAAATTTCATAAAATTATTTATTCTTTTTACTGATATTTTTAAATTAAAATTAGGAGTTATACTAGTATAATATAATAATAAAGAGAAAAAATATATTATTACATATATTAGTAAAAGAGTTAGCAAAGAAAAAAGTAAATATAGTATAATAAAATTAGAATATTTAAAAGTAATTTGGATAGTTAAATTATTTAGATTATATTTATTATCTGATATTTCATTTATATTAATTATTAATTATTTAATTCTAAAATAATTAATCAATAAGTTAAACTCTCTTGAAAAACTAGTATATTAGATAATAATTTTTTGTAAATATAATTTTACAATCAAATATAAATCTAATAGAATTTATTTTAATATAAATTTACTTTCTCAAATATTATTTATTCTAAAAAATAAAATAATAAAATATAAACTTGAATAATTGTATAATTATCTAAATATATTAATAATATTTGATGAATTTTCAAGAAAAAAATAAAAATAACTATTGACAGAGTTAAAAAAATATTTTATACAAAATCAAAAATTATATAAAAAAAATAAACTAAATATTAATCATTTATTTTTAGTTATTAAATTAATAGAAATCAAGTTAATTCTTTATAATAATTATTCTAATATTATATCTGATTATTTTGAAATTGAAATCATCTATAATTAAATAGTAAGAAATTATTATTAATCTCAAATATATAAAAATATAAATACATATATTAAAGCTTATGATATATATTAATAGAAAGAATAATTGTATAAGAATAATTATATAAGAATAATAAAATAATATCAATTCAAGTAAATATACTTTTTAAAAATATTAGAATTGATCTAGTAGATTCTCTTCTAGTAATTAATAATAAAAATTACTATATTATAGTTATTATCAACTATCTAATCAAATAAGCTAAAGCAAGATTTATCACAAATATCTCTACAACTTTAATTATTTTATTTCTTTATAAAAATATAATAATAAGACATAAACTTTTAAAAAAAAATACTAAGTGATAGAGAAATTATATTTATTAATGAAATAATTAAAGAATTACTAAAAAAATATTAAATCAAATATAAACTTTCTACTCCTTATCATCCTTAAACTAATAGATTAGTAAAGAGATTAAATTAAATTTTATATATTTTACTATCAAAATATGTCTAACTTTATAAAAAAAATACTTATTTTCAATTCTATTTACTTACAGAATAATAAAATAAAGTATAATTTTATTTAAACTCTTTTAATTGATATATAATTAATAAGTAATTACATTATTAGATATTAAATTAAAAAATTTTGATAATCTTACTTTTGAAGAAACTCTTATTAAAAGAATATGTAAATTAATTAATAAATTTAAGATTATATAAGAATTAGTTCTTAGTAATATTTAAAAAGAATAATTCAAATAAAAAAAATAGTATAACAAGAAATAAAAATTAATAATTTTTCAGATAAAATAGAAAGTATTAATAAAATAAATAGAAACTTAATACTGATATTATAATAAATTTGATAAAAATAAAAAGAATTATTCTATATTCATGAAATTTATAATAAAGATACTTATAAACTCAGAAATCTAGATAAAAAAATCTTGAAAAATTCTTATAATAGTGATTATCTAAAATTATATTATAACTAATCATCTATTTTTGTGATGCAGTCATAACACATGATATAATAATTATTAATCATTATTAAATTAAATAAACAAAAAATTTATATTAATTCTATTTTTAGTTTATATTATTATTCATATTTAATCTTATTCTTTTATTAATTTAGTTATATGTATCATACTTAATTTATAGTTTTATTAAATTAATAATTTTCTAATTAATTATTATTAATTTTCTTTTCTTGAATAACTTAATATTTTGTTAATTTTAATTTTTAATTATCATATATTTAATATTCTTTATAATTATTCTTTTAAAATTCTACTTGTTCTTAAGTAAATTAAGTAAAATATTATGCTAAAAATAATTTATAATTAGTATAGTAAGAAAATATTATATATAGAAAATCAAGAAATAATCAAGAAGAATAATTAAGTTTGATAAAAAGAATTAGTTACTGAGTTAAGAGTAGTTAATTAGTATTTTTCTTTAATAAA
>CAJVPS010000074.1:0-40773 GCA_910591765.1 Ambispora leptoticha | reverse complement strand
AATTACTAGTTGTAAAGAAATTAAGCTTTAAAGATTATATATTTTAAAATTTTTGAATAAATTTATATAATAAATTTCAAAAATTTTATTATATAAAATTTTTATATTTTTGAAATCTAAAAAATTATTATTATTATAATTAAAATTATATATTAAAAAATATTCTTAAATAGTATATAATTATATTTAAATAATTAAAATTATAAATAATTTACTTTTAAAAAAAATCTATATATAATATATTCATGTATTTACATTTTTGTACTGGATTATATTTTATAAATTAATTCAACTTAATCTTAGTAAGATATATATTATCTATCTCAGATAAAAAATAATATAATTAATCAATATCTTTATATTTAATTATATTAATATCCAAGAAAAATAACTTGATTTAATTAAATAGTTTTACTAATAGTTTATTTATCAAGACTTTACTTTATAAACTCAAGCAAGAATCTTTTCTAATACTAGTGATATAAATCAAGAATTCAGAAGAATTATCAACTTTATCTGTACAAATTATATTAAATTCAGAATTAGAAGAAAATAGCAATTATACAAACTCAGATAAAAACCACTCAGAAATAAGAAGAAAAAGAAGAAGATAATTAAATAGCTTTGAATAATAATAATAATAACTTAAATAATTTGATTCAAGTTCTTGAAGCTCTTGCTAACTATATAACTAATTAAAATATCTAATCTATAAAGAAGATTATTATCTTTATCAAAAATATAGTATTATTATAGTAATATAAATTTCTTTAATTTCATAATTTTTAAACTTGGAATTTTTAATTAATTAGCTAATTTTTAGATAATATGTAATTTCAAATGTATTTTTCTTGAATATAATTATCATATACTATTAATTTTTCTCTATTCATTTTAAAATAGATTTCTATATAATATAATATTTATTATTTCTTATAGATATTAGATCATTTAATTTATAAGTTAAAGTGAATTTATTATGGAATAGATTGATAAAAATTAAAATTTCTTTTTACTCAGATATTAATAAAAAGTTCTTTTTTAACTTTATCAGCTCAATCTTTAGTTATCTTAAATTCTATATAGAATAATTTATAAATTTTGATAGTTATCTTATCAGCAAGATCATTATGATATTTGTGATTAGGAGTAAAAAGATTTCTTAAATATCAATATTTACTATTAGATTTTTTTTAGTTAAATAATCATCTATTATTCTAGTTATATTTTTGTGAGAATTTTTTATTAAGTTATTTATAATTCTTTCAGATATATTTCTTCTATTTAATTTTAATTTCTTCTTAATAAACTTGTACTTCATAAATTCTTTTAATACTTTAAATAATTTGAAAAGATATATATTTAAAATTAATATTTCTTAAATTTCAGTTAGGAATTTTAATAAAGATTTAAATTTCTTTAGTAATAATTTTAATACTATCATTATTTTAAACTTCTTATTATTTAAAGTTTGTAATATTCTAATTATTATGTTATCATATAAGAAATATTTTCTTTTCTAAGTATTATTTCTCAAATTCACTTTTAAAATCTTTTTCTGATTCATTTTCTTCAGAACTTGATTTATTAAATATTAAACTTTCTTGATTACTATAGATAAATTTGATTAGTATTTTTTAATCATTATATTTAAAAGTGAAAATTTCTTTTCTGATATTAATATTGGCTTTAATTTAATTTAAAAAGTTTATTTTTATAATTACTGAATATATTTTGATTAGAATTATAATTTTATTAATATTCAAAAGTAGATTATTAATAGCTTTAAGAGATTATTTTGATACTTTATTTATATTAAATATAGATATATTTGAATTGCATTAAATTTTTAATTTCATATCTTTTATAAAGTTATATATAATAACTAAAAATGAGATTATAACTTGATCATAATTTTCTGATTAATTATTATAATTAACTATTGCAAGTTATAATTAATTAAGATAATATCTTTAGTAGTAATATATTTAGAGATATTAATATTAATAATTAAATTTATTATATTCTTTTCAACTTTGACTTTATATCAAGTAGATATAATTTTAAATTTTTATTCAAGTATTATTCTTCTTTTTCTTTTAGGCTTGAGTATTATAACTTGATATATTTTTTTTAATAGGAGTTCTTTAAGAAAATAAGATCTAAATAGGCTAAATAACTATTATATTTGCTTTTTATTAAGTCAAATCTTCTAGTATATTATAGAATTTAGTTATAATAGCAAGTATAAGTAAAGTAATTTTGCTTTTCTTTTTGCAAATAGTTTTCTTATTAAGTTTTTTATCAAGAGTTTTAAAAGATCTAGTATTATTTATATCTTATTTTAATATATTTTCAGAAATATTATTATATTCTTTTTCTTCAAGTATATTTAATTTTTTATTATCTTTAATAGCTTTTTTTCAGAATTAATTTACAGATTAAATTTTATATAAAATAATTCTTGAATTTTTAATCTTCCTATTAATAACTAAGTATTTATATATATTAAGTAATAAATTTACATTATCTAATTTAGTGATTAATATCTGAATATTATTTATAAGAGCTTATATTTGGACTAATAATATTATCTAATTATTATTTATATTTTGATTATTCTCAGAATTTGGCTGATTTGATAATATATTATTTTATTACTGATTATTTTTATTTAATCTTTAATAATTATTTTTAAAATTATTTAATTATTCTTATATGATTATAACTAAGAATAATTAGGATAGATATAATCTGACTTATCATAATTATAATAGCAATTAAAAATAATATAATATTCAAATAAAAATTTTCAAATAAATATATTATTCTACAATTAAAAGTATTATAATTATTATTAATATAATTAAATAATATAATTCTATAGTTTAAAATATTATCAATTCAAATAATTTTATTTAGTTAAATTTTTTGTAATTACTAAATATATTCAATTTTTAGTATTATATTATATTTATTTTTTTTAAATAAAATAAAAAAAATTAGTAAACAATCATCAAAATTCTAACTTTTTTATATTTTTTTTAAAACTATTTATTTTTAATTTAGATTATCATTTTATATAGTTATTATAAGCCTTTATTATATTAACAATTCTTTTTAGTATAGATTTAATAAAACAGATATATATCTTGATATCAATATTATTTTATATATTCTAAATTTTCTCTCACAAATTCTCTCTTCCTAAAATTAATTTCAGAAGATAATGTAAATGATGATTGATAATATTCTATAGATGTTTAATAGAATTAAGATCCAGAGATTATGATAGCTAATTGAGAATATTAACTTCATTATCAACAAACTATTGATAGATTTCAATAGTAATATATTTGAGATTATTATCCTATTAAAAAATAATATTATTTAGTACATAACTAAAATAATTAATAGTTTCTAAAAGATCTTTTAAAAGAATTTCTCTATATAATATACTATCCATTCTGCTATCAATCTTATAAAGATTATCAACTCTATAAGAAATAAAGTAATTTCATATTATTATCCTTCTATTATTAAATTTAACAATAAGTTTAATATATAAGCTTTTTAATTTTTTTTCTTTTTTTAATAATACTCATGCTTATCTGATCTAAAAATATTAAACTTTGACTTATCTGATCAGATTACTCTTGTTTAATCTTTTTTAATCTAATTTTTTGTGAAATCAAGTTGGTATTTTTGATATTTTTTTTCAGATATAGCTTTTTGCATTTTATTCTTGATATTAATTCATAATTACTAAGTATATAATAAATAGTAGATATAGAAATATTCATATTTTCAGTTTTGTAAAAGTGATTTCAAATTTTAATAATTATTAAGTATCTATAAGAGAGAATAAGTTAATAATTTTTCATTCTAGTTTTTTATTTATTATATATAGATAATCAAATCTGTTAATATTAATAAGAATATGTTTCTTCTATCATTTTTGCTTAATATAAATAATAGTAGAAGTACTAATATTTTATCTTCATGTTATTTTACTAATACTATAATCTTTCTTGAAGATAATGAGAATTTTTGCTCTTTATTTTAATATAGTATAATATTTATTTTTTTTTGTATATTTCAAAAAGCTACTCTATTATGAAAAAATAGATCAATAAAAAACTATCTATTTAATTACATTTGTATTAGTCTTAAATATATAATACTGATTAATACAAAAAATATCAAAAATAATGTAATACATATTTCATAAAACTTATCTATATTATAATCTTTTTAGTTATATTATATAATATATCAGAAAAATTTACACGAAAGATTCAAGATATATAGTGATATTATTTAAAATAGAATCAATACAGAAATCTAATTCAAAAGTAAATAAGAAATTATATTTTAAACTTATTCTTTATTCAATATTAATGATACTTAAAGTTACAGAACAGATATAGCATCTTTAAATAATAAATTAATGTTACATAAAATTAATAATAAAATAAATAAATTAATAATAAATAATACTTATATGATAGTATCTCTGGAAGATGCTTATTAATGAATAAATAAAAAAATAAATGATTATAAATGAAATATATAAATTTAATAATATATTAACTAAATTAGTAAAATAAGAAAAAAGAGAAATTCTACTAAGAAAACTATTTATGACTAAAATAACTCAAATATATTATGTAACTTTTCTTGGCATAATTGGATGATTGTGATACAATAAGTTATGTATAGTACAGTATGTGATATAATAATAATTTGCAAAATAAAATATAAATCTAATATAATTATTCTAATTTGTTATATCAATTTTAATAAAAATAAATTATTTATAGTTTATATACCAATTAAAATAATAAATAAATTATTTAAAATATAATATATAAATAAATAATTAATTAAAATAAAAAAAATAATTTGTTAAAGTAAAATATTATTAAAATAATATTAATTAATCTGAAATATATAATATAAAATTATTTAGATAAAGTAAAAAAATTATTAATATTATTATAATAATTCTGAATAATAGATTTTACTAAGAATTATTATAAAATATAATAAATTAAAAGAGAAATAATTAAACTAAAAAAGATAAATATTAATAAAAATTTCTAAGTTTTGTATTAATATTTATAAATATTATTATAAAAGAAATAAATTACAGAAGTAATTTAATAAAAAATAAAGTTATAAAAGAAAATAATAAAATAAATCAAGAAATTTATAATAATTAATAAGTAAATTTATTATAAATCAAGAAAATTAAACTAAAATAATATAACTAATATAAATTAAAATATAGATGAAAATAATTAAATTAAAATTATAAAGATATAAAAATTAAAAATATTAAATTAAAAATATTAAAATATCAAAATTAAAAATATTAAAGTTAAAAATTCAAATCAAATTAATATAATATTATAATAAAAATCTAAAATTAATTTTTATAGTCAAAAAAATAAAATTAAATAAGAAAAAAAGTTAAAAGCTAGAGTTAAAATTTTTTTTCAGTTATAATAAAAAATGAAAATTATAAAATTTATATATATTTTTTATTAACTAATTTTATATATATATAATTATTTTATTTATATATTATTATTTTATTTATATATTATTATTCAGTGAATTAGATATAAAAATTCGCTAAATAAATTGTAAAACTATATAATTATAAGAGTACTTTTTCTTCAATAAACTTTTCTGATTATATCAGATAAATATTTTAATTATAGAATATCCAAATGAAAATAACAGAGATAAATTCTTATATAAAAATATCTTTAATTGAGAGAATAGATCCAAAACTCAGAAATTGTAATATCTCTTTAAAATTCAATATCTTGATCTAGTGATAAAATCAAATACAAAAATTATCATTCAAATTATTGAATCTAAAATATGAAATAGTGTATTTTATCTTCGCTTCTCATTATTGAATCTCAAGTTATTAATCTTTAAAATAATTATGCATAAAATTATTCATAATAGAAATTATAATTATATATAGTATAATAATTATAAATATCTGTCAAGTTTTTATCATGTGATAAATTCACAACGAAAATAAGAATTAATTCTTTTTGTCTTAAAATTATTAAAAGTTAATAATATTGATTTTATTAAAAAAATTAAAAAAATAAATTTCACAATTTAACTTGCTAATATCTGAGAAATATTGATTTATATTTCAATTAGAATTTATTAATAATATATTATTCTATAAGAATATTATATATTAAAAATTTTAAAACTCTGAAATCATATAAAACAAAATTAACTTTAATAAGATATCTTTATTCATTCTTTCTGTGATTCAATATTATTAACAATTCTATTTCAAAAACAACTTACTAGTTAAGTTAGATTATGATTCCATTTTTTAATGCATATTTTTCTGATTTTGCTTATATATTAACATATTACCCTTTTGTATATTTATACACCTATATTAAAAGATACTGTGAATCTGAAAATTACAAGAAATAATAATTAATTTTGATTTCTTTCTTTAATAATATATGAAGAAATGCAATATTTACAATTCATTAAAAAGTATATAATTTTATCTTTTTAAAATTAATACATGTAGATCTAAAGTAAATTATAAAGAAAAAGTAGAATCTCATAGAAATTGATCAATAATAACAATATATATTGTTTGACTAGGTAATGTTAATGCAGGTTAATTGAATGTTTGTGTACTTTTAGAAATACGTATCGATATTGGCAGAGATATAATAAATCCAATTTTGATTTTAAATTTTCATTTACCTTTTCTAGTTCAAATTGATCTTTACGTTCCTCTTTTTGCAATTCATGTTCCATTCCAACTCAGTTTAATATCTGCTCCCTTCTTTTCTATTGCAGTTGCTTTTAATGCACTTCCCTTCTCCTTCAATTCGATAATTTGTCCTTTTTTAAATTAGCGCCATTTAGCTAAAAATGATAATTTCCCAGTTAAATTGATGGTATATGGTATCCTTTTTTAATCTTTTCAATGAGTGATTTTATCGGTATTGTAGAAAGATTAATGATAACAGTAATTGAAGTAAAATTACACGCCTACACTCAATTAGTTTGACTAACAAATTAAAGATGTAACAAAGGTCGGTAAAGCTTAAAATCAGATATTTAATTCAATTAACAATAGTAATAACTATTTATTAAAAAAATATAAATCCAAAAATAACTAGTTACTAACACAATTTAAATAATATTCAATCCAATAATAAAAATTAAAATAAGTTTGTTCCAAAATAATAAAGCAAATTCCAAACAAATAACAAAAAATCAATAATCAAGCTAAATTTATCAATTTTTATGGTAAAAGAAGGTAACGCCTTCGATTTTGTTAAGTCACAAAAAGTAATAAAGCTATCAATTTCGTTTTGCACAAAAAGAAATAAAAGCTGAGACGTAGTTAGATAAGAGTTAAAATAATTTTATTTCTCTTCAAACCACACATTGCCTGTCTCTCAGACCTTCGAGAGCTATCCAATATGTACAGCATTCGCTATGACAGAAACTATCTAAATTCGAATTAGTTGATTACAGGGTTTTGCGGGTCATTAGAACACAAAATAAGAATTTCAATAGGATATGTAAGAAATTAATAAAAGAATAATTATTACATTACAAAAATTAAACGTACAAACTAAGAATTTTTGATAGAGATCTATAACGAAAATCAATATCTTGGGCGCGCAAGGTAGGAATTTTAGTAGGAATTTTCTTTTTTTGGAAGCGACGACGTTAATGCTGATACTACAATGTAGGAATTTCTGGGATCAATGCGCAAGTATTGCGAGACAATACTAATTACATGTAATTATTTTTAAATTTTCATTACGCAGTACTTCACTCCGGATAATTCGTAATCATGAGACATACAAGTATTAATGTTGAAAGTAATAAAAAAATGAAGGATCAAAAACACGTTAATAAATTTCCATTTATTGATTAAAAAATAAATATATATAAGCAAGCGAGGAAAAGTACATAAACTACTTATTTTCTCAATCTACCTTTTAATAAATTTGCCGTTTAAAGGATGTCTAATTCCGTCGTTGATACTAATTACGACTACTTAAGCTATGATGATTTGTTAATTCTAATTAAACGCCATTATCGATTAACGCTTTCCATTGAAGAATTAACGAAACCAGCTGCAAAAAAACTTGACCATTTTGAAAAACCACCACGACCGCAAAACAGCTGGATAATTTTTCGAAGAGATTATGAAGCGAATTTACGTTTATTTAATCGATACGTCAAAAAAGAAGTCAAGAATACGGCTCATAAGTGTAGTATGAAGTGGAAAAATTTGCCGAGCGAGATCAAGCATTTCTTTAAAATACTAGAGAAAATAGTTTATGAGAATCACAAAAACTTATATTTTAATTAAGTATAAGCCAAGAAATGTAAAAGACTCAAACAGCAAGAAATGGGTTTTTCGCGAACAAAAGAAATACGCATTTACTTCACCGATGTCTGCCTCAATGAGTAATGATTTCCCTTCTCAAGAAGCAACAGAAATCGTAGGTCGACCCCTTTGAACGATACAAGCTCAACAACCGAATATAATCGTACCTTCATCGCCACTTCAACTATGAACATGAAATAAATGGTAATAATGAAGCCGGAGATTCGATTGACAAGCTTTCTTCGAATCAGCTTTTCTTTTTTAATAATAATGAGCTGAATGTTCGATATTTACGAAAGTCTTTTCAATGATCATAATATCTCTATCAACAATTCTTTACCGTTAAACCAATTTACCACTAATAATCCAATTACAACACAGTTGACATTAGAATTACAGCCACTCTCGCAACCATTTATCCAAGAATATGATTAATCGTTTTTATAGCGTACAAATTTAAAGTTAAATAAATATAGGTTTGTAGCTTAATAATTAACATGATTATTTAATTCGTTATTCGTTTGTTCGTTTTTCTCTTTGGTTTTAATTTTATTCTGTATGTTCTTTCGTTAATTTATTAGTTCATTACGTCTATTTCGTTTATCTAGTTTAATTCTTTGTTTTAATTAATTTGTCTAATAAGATTTTTTCCAACGTTTCGAAACTTTTCGAAGTTAAAATTTTATGCAATAAATAAATCCATTATATCTAAATCATAGCTAGTTTTTCTCGTACATTTTTTGATGTCATTTTTTTGCGTCGTCGTTACTGAACAGACGTTAGTTCGTACTTGGTGATGACATGTTTTATTTTTTAAATGTATCTTATTAAAAAAAGAATATTTCATTTAACGCGTATTCAAAAAACACATTACAATTACCTTTAAAAATTATAGTTTTCGTTTGACATGTATTTAAATTAAGTGTTATCCTAAACAAATACTTCGTCGTTTGGCATGTGATTAAAAGTTGTATTATATATTATACAAAAAATCTTTCCATTGACGTGTGTTCTAAAATCGCGAAATAAAAAAAAGAATTTGTCTTAATACCGTCACAATTATCAATTGTCTGACAAATCATTTAATATAATTACATAATACAGTGTCCAGCAATAATATATCTTCCATCTTTCAATTCTTTCTCCTGATAACATACGATACAATGTTTATGGGTTTCTACTGACAATCACATTCTTGAAAGCGCAAAATAAAAATGTTTGTAAGAAATTCGTGTTATTGGGAAGGCAGTCTTAAAATCGATACCAGTAAGTAAGGAATCTTTCGAATCGACATTAATGTTGATGCTACATGTGCAAGCGAAAATATCCGGGATCTGATATAGATCAATTTCCGGTCTCCGATCTAAACACTTTCTGTAACGCAGGAAAATCTTGTTAATTGTAAAATAATTTCCATAATTTGGTTCAAAACACTCAATCTCGTAATTAATTCGTCACGCGACTATTTCGTGATACATGTAAATGTACTATTATTTCAAGCAATTCGCATTATACATACACATGTACATGTATAAAGTGAACTCAAATGTGGGAACAAAATACTCTTCACTGCAACGAATGTGACGATTGTCAAGAAAATAATTCCTACTGCGATGAGTATTTAGTTCACAATACTCATGATTGTAGTAAATCTTGGCGTTGTCAAGATAATTATGACTGCGATGACTGTTTCAGATATCACAAACGAATTTATTACGATGAGTTGTCAAGAGGAGATAATGATATCAAAAAAGATGCTGATAATTATGTTAAACATGAATTATTCGAATGGACTCCATTTGAAAGATTTACCAACGTAGAATATCTTGCAAAAGGAGGTTTTGTGTCAATTTATAAAGCCACCTGGTTGGATGGACCATTGAGTTATTCTTATTTGGATCATGAAGAGATTGAATTTAAACAAAAAGGAGTTGAAATCATTACACAATACATGTACAAAGAAAATTACTCTAGAGTTTATACACGAGGTAAAATGAGCATTTTCTAAAATAGATTCAGATTGCTCTTAAATGCGCTGATATCAATTATTTTAATTATGATAATTATGATTATATAAATTATATTATATTATTAATAATTATTAAAAATCTCGCAGAAGATGATCTCCGTAAATACATGTATATTTCAACTACGAAAAATTGACTTGGGATCAAAAATTAACTCATTTATATTCGATTATCATCTAACAAAATCCACAAAGAGAAATTTGTGCATCGTGACTTTCACCCTGGAAATATATTAGTGTTCAAGCGTCTTCAAATTTATGATTTTGAACTTAGCATCACAATATGAGTTCAGAGGTGCTAAATAGAAAGCCATACACACCGCCGCAGATGTTTATAGTTTTGGAATGATTGCGTATGAAATAGTAACCGGTGAACAAAGTCATGTTATAAATCTTGTATTAGTCATTTACAAAGGAGTCGACCCACGATACCAAAAAATGTTCCCGGATAGTACAAATTTATTGAAAATATTGGGATACTATTCCAGAAAGCAGACCAACTGCTGAGGAACTTAATTGCTTTAACAAATCTTTTTATTATGGAAATATGACTAAAACGAACGCGTTACATTTTCAGTACTATAGCTCTTTAGAATATACTAAAACAGAAGAAAGAAATTGAAGGGTATGTTAAATTAGAAGTTTGAAAAACCTGATGAGACGATGTCACAAAAAGCATTTCAGTAAATATTAAAGAAAAGCAACAAGTTCTACTCAAATACAATTTACTGTACACGAGTCGAATATTCACTTCGATATTTGTATCAATTCAAATTGAAATTTTGTCATCGCAATCACAATTTTCTTATGACATTAAGCTATTTTCATATAGAGTAAGGAAGTCAGCGAATAAATCAAATTTGACTTCTTTCGGCCTTCTTCGAGTTCGAAACAATATGTCAACGTATTAAAGTTGCTGTTATCAACTTTTAAGTTTATTCATTATAGTCGGTTGTGGTCTAATTCTCCTTTACTGCCTTTAATTTTTAAATATGTCACCTAATGATCAGTTGATTTCTAGATTGAAAATAAGATAATTCTTCATCTAGATCAAAGAAATTTCTAACGGTTATTTTCTATAATTTAATAACGGAGGTAATACTTCAGTTGAATTCCAACGATCATTTTTGATAACGCAAGTAAGTTCTTCATTTGGAGAGTATTATTTCTTCATTTGGAGAGTATTATTTCTTCATTTGGATCGTGAAAAATTCCCAACGTTCGTTCTTCGAAAATTTGAAATTAGATACTCTTCAGATGATGAGCTACCCCCGTTATCAAATTTAGAAAACAAACGTTGGGGATTTCTCCGTTTCACTTCATCCGAGAAATTCCCAATAGTTGTTCTAAAAGTTAACAACGGAGATTAGTTCTTCATCTGAAAAGTATCTAATTTCTTCATCTGGATCGAATAAATTCCTGAAGATCGTTTTTCCAAACTTTGATAATGGGGGTAGTTCTTCTGATGAAAGAACTGTCGAGACTTTTTTATTTTTTGTGCATGATTTTTGACTCTGATATTGAATATTGCGTGCAACTATTTTATCAAATTGATGATGATTCTTCGGACAAATTTTCATTTGCTTTAGCAATTTTCCAACAGCTCCGATTTGCCTTTCACTTTAAGTGTTTTTCATATTGAATTATTGTCAGAGCTTTGAAAAATCATCTTTTGTTACATCAATATCGTTCTTGGACATATCTTTACAGAAGGTCGCCTAATATTTTCTGTAATTAATTTTAGGAATTTGAGGCGAGAACAATGGCGGGTTATTGGATCTCTCGCTGGAGGTAAGAATGTATCTTGTGGTCTTCCAGATGTTTTTATTCAATAAGAGGTACATTTTGTGCGGCAAAACCTTCTGAATGTTGCATCGTGTTTGTATATCATTTTATTTACTTTTATAAAATAATTTGATATCGCATAGATGGCAAAAATGGTGGTATAAATAACTATCGTTACAAAAAAGATTTTTGTTTATCACCCGAGGCTAAAATTTAATGGGCCTGGTACAACATTCCGATAAAGTTATATAGTTTTGGCATGATCTGCCACATGAGTTTGCAGAGCAATTTGGAAGTCATTTGGATATACATGTTTATGCAAGCAGTCTAAAGACATCAAATATTTAATTAATATTTTAAACTGTAAAGGAATTTTATTTTATATATATAAATATTAAAACAAATGTTATTAAATAGCCTTTGACATGTTCTATAACATTATGTATTTATTTGTTGTTTTATAAAAATTATTTGTAGTTAGAAATTTTCAGCGCCTGATATCTCACGTGCGTTATTTTTAATTGGCTAAATTTCAACATGCAAATTTACATTATTATGTTTTATACAAAATTTAGCATTGCATAATTAAATTTAGCATAGCACATGATACCTTATTTTGGATAATAATTCGATTTCAGCAGTGGCGCAGTATACCCCTAGCTGAATTTTTTGTTTATTCTCACAAGACGAGTGTGATGTGTAATAAATTATACCCTAGCTGAATTTTTTGTTTACTCTCATGCGAGTGTGATGCGTAATAAATTATACCCCTAGCTGATTTTGTTTACTCATGAGACGAAAGGATATTGATATATAAAGGTTTTTCAATTCTTTCAATTCCCCCATGATACGATATTCACACGAGTTTTTACTTTGGCTTTTTTCTTTGAAATTTCTTTGGCCACCAAGTTTCTTGAAAATTACCTGAGTTTTCTTCGAGTTTCTTTGGTGTATAAGATTCCTGGAGACGCCTAGGTTTCTTCGTCAGAGTTTTCTCTTGGAATACACACTTGGCTTGACTTTTTACTCCTTTTTCAAAGCAAAACAGAGTGATCATTTCTAACTAGTCAATTTATTACTGTCCCATTTATTATCCTTTGACTCATTTCCTTTTAACTCCTTTTCAAAGTAAAATGGAGTAGTCGTTTCTAACTAGTCAAAATTGTTACTGTCCCTTTAACTCCTTTAACTTCTTTTTATTGGAAACTTCTGGTATAGTATCGTGACAGTGATAACGGTTGTTTCTTTCTTGGTTAATTTGAGATTATCTGAGTGTTGCTTTACCAAGAAGCAATAGGATTTTCTCTTGGCTAATAATATCCTAATATTTCATTCTTTGCTTGAACTTGTCTTTCCAGTATAAAATGGACCCTTTATCTGGTTTGATTATCAAGAATAGTTTGAAAGAAAGGATTTTTATTAGTTTTCTTTCTCAATGTTTAATTCTTTTTAGCTTCTTTTATTAGAAACTTCTGGTATAGCATCGTGATAACGATAGCGGATGTTTCTTTCTTGGTTAATTTCAAGATTATCTGAGTATTGCTTTACCAAGAAGCAATAGGATTTTCTCTTGGCTGAATAATTCTTAGCATTTCATTCTTGGACTTGTCTTTCCAGTATAATTGGTTCTGTCTATCTGGTTTGACTACTGAGAATACTCCGAATGGAATTTTCAGTTTTCATTTCACTTTAAATAAATCCTACCAATTTAAAGTTGGTTTAGGGAGTTATGCCACTTATTTATTGCTTGAAAACTCCCGAGTTTTAAAGAGTTTTTCTAGGATAAAATTCAAGTTTCAAATCCGATATTTTTTCGGTGTCTTCTGATTACAGACAGTCGTTAGTTAAAAGGTTATTACCTCAGGCCTTTCGTAAGGTTAAAAGGTTCTTACCTCCTACTCCAGTTTGCGATGTTAGGCCTTCGAAAGTTAAAAGAGTAGTCCTCCCTACTTCTAAATGGTGAAGTTTAGGCCTTTCGTTTGGTTAAAAGGTTCTTACCTCCTACTCCAGTTTGTGATGATAGGCCTTTCGAAAGTTAAAAGAGTATTCTCCTACTTCTAAATGGTGAAGTTTAGGCCTTTCGTTTGGTTAAAAGGTTCTTACCTCCTACTCCAGTTTGTGATGATAGGCCTTTCGAAAGTTAAAAGAGTATTCTCCTACTTCTAAATGGTGAAGCTAGGCATTTTTATTTGTTAAAGGTGGATTACGTTCCACTTCTAAGTGGTGATTAAGACTTTCGACTTAAAATTCATCAATGAGTTTTTTAGAGTTTTCTATGATACAACTCGAATTTCAAATCCAAAGATTCTTCCTTGGTATTACCGGTTCTCTTTAAAGATTCTCTTCCTAGCGAAAGCTGTTGTTATTTCATGGCCATAGTTATTTCAACGTAAGACTAGCCCCGTTATAATAGAGAATGTTAAGCGTCGTTCCCTTTGGTTCGTCGTGAGTTTCTCCAAGTCTTGACTTTTCATTAAATAAGACTTGGTTCTGACTTGAGTGCACTCGAGTCCCTCAGTGTTGATATTTAACCTTGTTGTAACTGCTTTGGTTGTTTATGGCCAGAGATCGATTGGTACTCGGGGTCGTAGCCGTAGTATTCTTTTTGATCTAAACAACCCTTTCTACGAGTTTCTAGCCAATTCTCATAGATCGTAGTATTCCATAAATTGGGATTTTGCTCTGGTGATTCCTAATTGGAATGAGGGTTCGAATCCTTCCAAAATCCATGCGAGAGTCACTTATTAATGAAATCGCGTTTCGTTTCGTTCTAACGTTTAATAATTATAAAAACCTCTTTATAATTTGATTAATAATAATATATATAATATAGTGATATCGGTCTGTATACGCTTCAAAGGAAGAATAATAAGATTTGAGAAATTGGGAGAGTTTCGAATTATTTAGAAGAAATAGGAATTGGTGATTTCGAGAGGAGGGAACATCTCTCGTTGATGAATTAGATTTCAGCTGGTTCACGTTAAGTATTTTTTTGGATCAGGCAGGCCATGAGTTTCAAATAAATGCAAACTAGATTAGGTAAAAGCGAGAATGGTAGTAAAAGCGAGAATGGTAGTAAAAGCAAGTAAAAAATGGATGGGAACAAATGCGCAAGAGCACAACACAAAAGTGGCATGAACCATGTCTTTCATACTTTCAGATTGAACTCACCCTCTCCTAATAATTGGTTTGTGTACTGCTGTTGGTGTTGGTAAACGCTGGACTCTGTAAATGATGAAATTTCTTGTCAATCACCTTGTCGAAAAATGCGTCAATCTTTCGGCAACTATTGAACCTCGTGCAAAATGCAAAGTTTTATTAATATGAATTAAATGCATGTTTACGGAGAAATAATGACAATATGGTTAATTTTGTTCTCACCTACCACGTTAACACAATCACCTCTATATTCATCAGCAATGCAGTATCGTCTTTGTCGACGACCGGTTAATTCTTGCTTTACGAGTCTGCTTTACCAATATCGGCACATGTAGATTTCTATCTCCTATCTGTAAATCGAAATCATATTCTTCTAGTTTAGAATTAATAAAAATCACATTAATTAATCATTGCACAATCCCCTGGTCCCAAACCAGGTGCCTTGCCATTAGGCCACTTTCCGTTAATTAAATTGTTGTTATTGACAATAACGAACTACATTATTTAGTAGAAATAAAATCAAAAGAAGATAGAGATAATAATATTGTACAAAGAAAATCAAACTAACATTAAGCGATCTCGACATACTTAAATTAGAACTGGCCAAGAACCCACTTCCACTTCCACTACTACCCATGCTCATCATGCCTCCATTCATAACCCGTTCTCCCTCCTCTTTAAACGCATGAGAATTCAACACTTCGGCAAATCACCGCCATAAATTATAATAGTTGCTCGCGTCGTGATTACATCAACGTGATGTTAACACATGTTTCGCGATGAATTGATCCACCAGCATCAACAAATTCTACGAAATATGGTTTCATTGTCCGTGTATGGATATGTTTCTGTAATGCCAAAATTCCACTATTTAATTGAAGAAACTGTTTTTAGCATTGTTTGATTGACACCGACCGAACAACTAGTCCATTTTCAAATTGGGCATAGTACATGTAACATTATTTTTCCAATGCGCATAGTAACACTAATCCCAAAACGGGTAATAAAAAACTTTGCTTTGTTTAAAAAAAGGGAAAATATACCGATACTCACATACGAGGGAAAAATGTGTTATTCAATATGAAGTACATCTATAAAATAAAAATGTAATTTTTAAAAAAAATATACCTGGCAAAATAAAATCTGTCTTTGTATATTATTCTATTTTGCCATGCTTCAGCATTCTGTATTTTGAGATAATAAGCTTCGAAAAACTATTAATAATAAAAAGTAATACAAATAAAAGAAATAAAATAAACAAAACAAAGAAAATTAAAAATATTTAGCTAATTCCAGGTTGTGTATTATTGTGTCATTGCTTTGCGTATTATCATACTTCAGAACATTGTGCTTCAGATAGTTTCTTCACTTATTTTTGCTTTGGGTATTAACCCTTTTAATATTAATTTTTCGGCGGCCGGATTCGCATTAAGAACGAGAGGGAAAAAACTTATTTCGCATTAGATCGATATGAGGAAGCGTTGGCAGATTTGAATGCCATATTGGAGGTAACACCGAAAAATGCTGCTGTATTAAGAACTCGATCGAGAATATATCATTTGACTAAACGTTTGGAAGAAGCCTTAACAGATATAGATACATCTTTATCAATTGAACTGGTCAAGTTTAGCGCAATTTTGAATTGAGCTGAAAATAAATCAACTGTTTGGATGGAGACTTCTGCCCAGCCAAAATCTTCCCATCATTATATGCTTATTCTATTGCTTTAATAATCAAACGACAATTGTTGTCTTTGTGTACTGTTGCACCTAAAAATTTTCAAATTAAATGCGATACATTGAATTTATGCGGATAAAAATACTTACCATCGAGTGCAACACCAGTAAAATTTTGACTTGATCATCAGCTCCGTGTCTTTACGTGTTTGAATTTTACATCCTTTCGTCTTATAACAATTATCAAATGCTGGATGTGTATAATCGATTCCAGTATTAATTATTCCAATCCAATATGATTTTTGATAAATTAATTAAATTGTATCTCTTTGTCAGATTAAAACGAGTGATGCTCTTATTTTTTCCGGTGTAATTCGTTTGTGCTCGAACTTTGGCAACTCCGGTCAATTCATTAGCAGTAATTGGATTAGTAATATCGATTTTGTTACCCACAACTTATAGTCGTTCAACCATCGAACATTTAATTAAATATTTAACCTACTGCAATTTTATTATGCATGTACTTACCACAGGCCAATATTTTTTTATGATTGCTAAAATTGTTCAACTTATTCAAATTGTGCCGATTATTAACAGTGATCGAGACAATGTCGAGCAGTTCAAACGAACTTCTTAGTTTGAAATCAATGCCCGACGATTTAATGAGTCACAAGAAATTTTGTGCATTCGAAGAAACTCCTTGACCATCTGTATCATAAAATTTGTCGGCCTCAGACTAATGGATATAATGAACTAATCAAATCAAGGAAAATAAAAATTATTATTATTTTAAATGTTTAAGCCGTATGTGAAAAATAATACTATTTCCTTGCTATATTTTAAACATTTAATAGCTTCAGCATGAGACCCGAGAATCATATCATTTCCCGTATTGAAATCAAAACATAATCATTCGTTGAAGTAATATTTCAAAAGAGCGCAAGTGATTTCGTTTTCAGCCATTTATCCAAACCATCACTTAACGCGTGATATTAAAGATCACAGAAAATATTTATTTTACTGAATTCTATGTTATAAGTGTAAATTGATCCGTTGAACAATATTACTAAGATAATTTTTGAAATATTAAAGGTTATTTACAATTGTATTAAATTGGAATATTTACAAACAATTCTTGAGTAATTAATTAAGTTACTCAGCTGATATAATTATAGTTATTTTTAAAATACTATTTAAAATAATTGTATACATCATAAGATATAAAGATAAATGTATAAATGAAAATCTATTATCAATTTTTAAAAAAATTTTGAAATTATTATTAATAAAAAATTGAACAAAAATAGATGAAATATTAATATTTATAAAATATAATGCTTTAGTTATATATATTATGTAAATAAAATTTAGATAAAACTTATGTAAAACAATTCTATTTTTAAATAATATAACTGCCATTACTTTCCGCCAGAACTGTACAAGTAATATAAAAAATCTCTCTCAATGAAGGCATGTGTTTTCTTTAAATACTTTTAATAATCTTACTAAATTGTCTTTAAATCATTATTAGGAGAGCTTCAAAATCCGAATCCCGGAAGAATCAAGCGCAAGGATACTAGATTTTTAGTTTTTCAAAAAATTACTCAATGTTGTTCGTGAGCTATTGTTTGAAGAAACATCTGGTGGTCCTTTTTTCTTGGATGATAACAAATATAAAGATGATCTTTTTCGGTTTTGGGACATACATAACTCAAATTTAAACTTGGTGTGGACTTGATAAAAAATAGTTTAAAATTATTTAACTAATGAGCATGAAAATATATGGAACAAATTCGGGAAGTTGAGATTTTTCTCTTACAATCATATGGTAAAACTTTTATTAATTTTCTTTTGTTTATTATACTGTTATTTTATGCTATATTTTTTGTTTATAAACCGATGCAAATTTAAAAGTTGTATTTTGATCAGCTGATCCTACCATTTTGTCGAGTACGAGAAGTTTATGACCTTCGAATCCCGTATAAAGAAACTGATGATGTCAAATTTATATAAACACAATTCGTTTTTATGGAATACATAGAAGTTTTCTAATTATTAGTTTATATGTTTCAGATGAAAGTATTATTTTCATCAATTTCTTTACATTAATTTCATTAATCTTTTTTGGTGATAATAAACACCTTTCGATATCAGCATACAACACGAAGTCGAAGAGAATGAAAACGATTTGCATGAAAAAATAAAAATTTAGATATTTATGTTAGGGTTAAAATGGCTTCGATATTGCTGCCGCCGCAACGAAAATCGGAAAAGTCTGGAATGATGTGTAATTTTTTCTTTTATGTCTATCATTGTTACGTAAAGAAAGCATTAGTTGTCCATTACATTAAATTCCTATCTTGTAGTAACAGCGTTAATTTTTCTTTATTACGTAACTCTCAATAATAATAATTTCTTACTAAATTCTTATTCAACAATCCCAAGATTTTGAGTACCGATAATAATTTCAAATTCGTACCTCGTGATCCATAATAATAAATTGAATTTTCATTTGTACATGTATATACATAAGAAATAAAATAAAAACCGCAATTTGATTTAATAATTAACATAGATATTATCTTTTGGTAAATTTCTTATGATTTCAAAAAATTTGCACATTAGGAACTCATAAGCTTATAAGGTAGCTTTGGAAGATTTGAAAAGCGGGAAATATGTAATTTTAAGAAAAATAAAGATTGAATTATTTTAAACGCTTACTGAGCAGCGCTTCGGCTTTTTATTTCTTTCGTACCAACGAAATTGATGGCATTTATTTCTTTTGTGAATGTCAAAATTGATGCTTTTACTTTATTTTGCCTTTAAAAGTTGCTGCTTATATTGTGATACTTTGTTTATTATTGTTTAATCTATTTTTGTCATTTGTGTTAAAAACTCTTTAATTTCATGTAGATATATTTTTTGTACCTTAATGTAGCCCTTGATTGAACAACAGATTAGTGAAACCCCATTTCACGCAAATCATTTCATTTTTAATTCTTTATTCAACATATAGTACATGCACTTATGAATTGAGTGTGACAATATCAAATTGTATAATTAAGAGAGTACATATACATGTACATGTATACACATTTTCATGTAATATGTGCATGTATAATAAACAAAAGGAAAATTTTCGAATGTAAAACATTCTTTTGTTTCATTTATTCGATCTTCCATTTGTTTTGGGAATTAATGATTCTATGTTCATGATTGGCTAAGCTTATTCTTAGCTTTAATTAAATAAACAAATAAAGCATATCATGTGACGCACAGAGAATAAAAAATTCTGCATGTTTATTAAATCAGAAATTTGCAAAGTTACTCCCATTGGTAGAAAGCCAAGAAAGCAAATTGTATTGAGCAGAAACCTATATATGCATATTTGTTTTATTTGTTTGTTGTGTATTGTCGACATGGTTTGATTAGTGAAAATGTCTTGTTAATTGATGATCCGAGATTTGGTTTCGTGACAGTATATGGTATGTTCTCTTTTTACTTTTCTTTAAACAGCTTAGTTATTGCTTATATAATACGTAATTCACTTGATTTGTTTATCATTGAGTTTCGAATAAATAAAGACACGCGAAATTTCAAAAAAAATCACACAGCTTTAATATGCATCTTGGTTTTTTCGATACATATTAGTCGCACAAATAGAATTATGATTTTTCGTACCTGTTTTTGATTCTATTATTTATTGAATGAACTACCAAAATTTTTCCTTTTCGTTGCCCAAAACTTTAGTTTTAATTTTACTCATACTTACGCGACTCATCATTCACTTTAATCAATAAAAAATATTATTCTTCCAAAAGAGCCTAAATATCCTTCCTAAACATAATGTCTGCGTCGTCAACTGACTTTGAAAAAGGAATGATTGCAATATGCACATTCAGTTCGCTGAGCAATATCCTAGCTTCATTTATGCTTTTTTGGATCGCGACTAATCCAGGTCCAAACAAAACAATCGCCCGTTTAATAATGAATTTGTTAGTTTCGGATTGGTTGCAAAGTTTTGGGTTTTTGATGAGTTTTAATTGGCTGGCAAAAGGAAAAATACAGCAAGGAAAGTATTGCCAATTGCAAGGAGTTATCATTAATGTGGGAGACCTTACGTCTGGTAAGTAAATATTTCATCGCATATCAATTTTTTAATCAAGCTAAATGCTATATTTTGATATATACTTAGGATTTTGGGCAACTAGTATATGTCTACATACATATCTGTTAATAGTTAACGGCCGCGAGCCAAAAAATCTCCTCAAAATTTTAATGAAATGTATCTGGCCGATTAGCATATTGATCTCGTTAATTGGTCTCCTCATACAACATCCAAATGATCCATTCTACACGTCAGCCAGCGGAGCTTGGTGTTGGATTGGCCCGAACTACAAAGAATACCGAGTGATACTGCACTATGGAATTCTCATTGTGTTCGCGATTATTATGATTTTTTTGTACAGTTGGATGTTTTTGAACGTATATCGACGTCAAGAACGCGTGGAAATGGAAGCCACAAGAAAAGTATTCCAAAAAACTAACAAAAAATTGATTTGCTATCCGACTCTTTACCTTGTTCTTGTACTTCCTTTGGGTTTAGGTAACCATTTTTTCGCTTAGACAATGGTTGCTCTCGTAGATGTTATGCATACTAAATTTGGATTTTATTTAGAACGTTTTCTTTCTCTCGGCGGTACCATATTACCCTTTTCATAGTAAGTTTTAATTTTTATCGATACGCATGAATTCGTATTAAAACGAAAATACTTTCTCTCACTTAGCCTAATCGCAGCCGCATGCATTTTCACATCCGCCGGCACGGTAAACAGTATAATTTACGGAATAACAAGGAACGTAGTCTCCGTAAAGCCTGTACGCGAATTTGTTCCAAAAATCAAACGACATTTAAGCACCATCGTAGTCGATCCACAATCACTAAACGCTAACGGCGTTGAATCTCACTACAATGCACACATTTATGTGGAGGCCGAAATTGGAAATTTAAATGAAAAATCAGAAAAAAATAACATTGTTCGCGTGCCATCCATCGAAAATTTTCATGCTTTGACGTGCTCGGTTCCTGTTCAACCATTAGAGTCTATTTATCGACCATCATCATCACGAAATAAAGTTTATGAACTACCGCTATACAGTTAACGTTAAAAAGACAAGTACCATTCATTCTCATATTAATTATAAGAAACTCGAAATTATTTGTTCTACATTAATCTTCCACAATACTAACTAATTAATACGCAATATTCCGAATTTGCAATTTTTCTAATCTTGTTATAACATACATACGTTACATTGGTAGATTCACACATTTAGAAATTGTATTTTAGACGATAAAACGCAGATAGATGATAAGATAGTAATAGCCGTAATTCTTGTACATGTCAATTCATATTCATTTAATTAATGTTCATTTTTAATTGCCAAAATTAATATATTCACTTTTAACGATCCTTTTTTAAAATCATACATGTAAGATTTGGGCAAAAATGAAAAGTTTGATTATACATGTACATGTGTATCCATAGTACATGTACACGTAGAAATGCAAGATAACGATAATGATTTACCTTGAATGGTAAAATTACATGTACACGTACATGTACACGTATATGTACACGTATATGTACATATACATGTAATTGAAAACTAAGAATTCAGTTATTCCAATTAAGTACCTGAGATTATTAATTAGTGGTTCAAAATGAGTGTCTATATTCGGTACTGTTCGGATTTTAGATGCTCAAAGGGGTGTTTGTCATATGGTGAGCACACAGCAAAACTATGCTTAGAGTGTATATAATACATATACTCTAAGCATGGTTTTGCTGTTTACTAATCCATATGTTATAAAAATGTGTCTGCTTGTGTCTTAAAAACTGTTAGCTCAAATTTCTGATTAACTATGATGTGTAACTTCTTTTCATTCTAAATGTTGTAAATATTGTCACACTCTTCCTCTAAAAGCACACTCTTTAAAATGCCTCTTACATAAAGCGATTACAATAATTATTTTACTTAATCACTTTTTAATGCATATTCTTGCAACTTACACTATATAAGATGTATTTAATATACAGTATAATATCAGAGCAAACTTCAACAAATACAATAAATACACATGATGTTAAATATACAGTACATGCACATATACATACGTACGTATAAAAATCATTCAACATAATTAAAAAACGAGTTTGTACTGTAATTGCATATGCATGTATATCTAAATTTATGATGTTAATACAAAAGTTTTAAATTTTTATTTATTATAAATTCAATAAGTAAATATATAATCATGTGATGTTTTGGAATTAAGTGAAGATGGTGCTTGATTTATTTTAAATCTATACGTAATAAGCTACACATGGTATACGAATGTAGTTGTTTTGTTGCTTGATATCAATACAATCAGTATAATGACATGACTAGTGTGACTTTTATATTGTTCTGATACGCTTGTTTATATTGAAAATATCATATCTATTCATTGTTCAATATAGAAAAAGTTATTTTCAAATATTCTCACTGAAGAGTTGGTGTACTATTTTGAGAACACTAATGACACAAATTTCTAGCGCTGAACATAAACTGCCATGAATATTATATGTAGTGTATTGAATATAAAAAAACGAAAATGTTCTACGAATCAATAATTGAACATCCAGTGAAAATAAATATATCAACAGTCTAATAGAAAAGTATAATTGCACGATCACAAAAATCACAGGAAAATAAATTCATTATGAGATTAGTGATTAACAGGGAAATTGAGTTGAAGTCAAACATACGCATTATTATGGTTTAAAGGTACTAAAATGCTTTTTTCAAACACAATTAAGCTTTTAAAATTATCCAAATTCAATCCTACTAGAAGATATGCAAATTTGTGCACACATATATACAGTAAATACAGTACATGTGCAAATACAAAAAATTGACTTGGAAATGCAAAATTAAAATATTTGACGGATAAAAAATTTATTGATAAGAAATACTTTCACCCCTATAAATATATTCATAAAATACCTCAAATTGTTAATCCTGGTTTAATCAATTCAATACATGTCGTTAAATGATCATATAAAAATTTTTATTGAGTAAAAAAAGGATTTGACCCCGCCATTTTGAGTTATCGAACTAACGTATATGAAATACCTCTTTTGTGAATCAAATTTTGCAGTATTTCTCACCAAAAGCAACATCTTGGCTATTAAATCATTAGAAACTTCATTATAAAGATAGATAGATATATATATATATCTTGCTCTGTGTTTTTAATTATGTCAAAACCCTGTTACATGTATCTTGCTTTGAATTTTTTGCATTCACAATCAAATTCATACATGTTGTGCTTGATATTTACGATTTGTTATTGATAGGTTATCACATCCTAAATTAGCAAAAATTATGAAAAAATTTCAAAATTTTTACTAAAAATTCTTATAATCTAATAAATAAACTTATTTAGAGTAATATATAAAATTATTTATTAAAATTATTTTTAAAAATAAATTTTTATAATAAAATTGAAAAAATAAATTTAAATCCAAGTTTATAAGAGATATTACTAAGATTTAATAATAAATTATATTATTTTTATTCTTAATTTTAAAAAATATATATAAAATAGTTTTTATTATTTAAACAAGGTAATTTTTATAAATTTTTGTTTATAATTAAAAATTCTCATTTTTTGTCTCAGATTATATATAGTATATATTATTTATAATTATCAAATTTTTTTAAATTTGCATATTTTTCTTTCTGAAAAATAAAAAAAGTAAATTTAATAAAATAATAAACAAAATAATAATTTATTAAATTATCAGATTAATTTTTAATTTGATTTTTTTACAATTATTATAATTTAAAAATTATTAATATATTAATAATTAATTTCATTTTTAAATAAATAATCTAAAATTAATATATTATATAATTTATCCAATTAAATTATAATAAATTATATTATTAATATTAAAATATTCAAATTATATATTTTTTAATTTGATTTTTTTACAATTATTATAATTTAAAAATTATTAATATATGAATAATTAATTTAATTTTAAATAAATATAGTCTAAAATTAATATATTATATATTATGTAAAAATTTATCTAATTAAATTATAAATTGAAATATTCAAATTAAATATTTATTAATATAGAAATTTTAATTAAAGCTTTAGCTTAATGTTAAACTTGTAAAATAAATAATATTTTATATTATAAGAAATAAAACACTTTAATAACTTCTTTTTTATTAATTTTCTTAAATTATTAATTATATAATAAATATATTATAAAAAATATATTATATTAATATAATAAGTTAAAATTTATTATATTAATTATATTAATATAACTTTATATAAGTTCAAATCTAAATTTAAAACTTTTAAATATATTTAATAAGAATTAAATATTATTATTAACAAAATATTATATATATAATCAAAATAATTAATTATATATATTTTAAATTTTAGAATATTTAATATTAATAATCAAATTTTTTTATAATTATTATACTTGAAAAAACAAAATTAACAACGAAAATGTACTTTTACTCAAACTTGAAATGCAAATATAGGTAAAATTTGCATACACATTTAGCGAAAGTCGTACACTCGGTGGACAAAAGTTTTTCTACATGTATTTTATTTGTCCCCATTTGAAATAAATATTACATATACATGTACATGCAATAAAAATTTATTAAATCGGAATAAATGTTCATAGGAATGGGAAGTCCGTGATAGGAAGTTCAGTATGACAAATTAAAGTACTGTTACCATAATTCCACTAAAATCTTTAATTCCCGAAAGTATGTTAGGATCCATCGACACAGTTTTTCAGAATCGTCTACATATTTCAGCATAATCCTCCATGTTTTTCAGCATGATCGCACAATTGCTTTATGACATTCGATCTAATTCTTTCTTTAGTCATATTATATTATTTTATTTTATTTTATTTTGCTGTGCCCTAACAATGTAATAAGAATTATAACGATAAAAAGAAAACGCTGAAAAATGTATATAACGGATGGCTTTCGGCCTTTAGTAACAAGAGAGAAGAAATAAACTTTGCGACAATTTTTTTCCAAGTATTAAAACACTTGAAAAACCCTTTGTAAGGCAACTTAATTATAATCGTAATTATTAATTATTATAGATCGGTTTATTTAGAAAACGCAAACGCATCATGATTGATTTGAAAAATGAGTTTAAGGCTTTTTGGCTAGAAAAAGTATCGAATAAAGTTAATAGTTAACAAGCATAATCTCTCTTCTTCCTACCAAAACATCAACCATTATTCCTCCAATTCCCATGCTGCACATAATTCCGTAACTCTCTAATTCTCACGCATCAAATCATATTATTCTTCTTTATTCTTTCTTTAGAAACGCATACACAGAATGATATCCGTAGATAACGGCACGGGAATTAATCAAATTGTCATAAACAATCTAATCACTTTCTCCCAACACTTTGTTCACATACAAAATCACTAATTCCGCATAACAACACTTATATCGTGACAGTATATGTATATATGTAATATATAACGGAAAATTATAGATGACAAAAAGATTTAATTCGCAAATATTATCCTACATAATTTATTATGAAAACATTATAAATAGATCATGTTAAATATATGATGTAATTGTTTTCTTAAACAATTTATTATGAACAAACAACCTACATTAAATCGTGTTTGGTTTATTCAGTTTATTTAGTTGAAAATTTGGTTTTAAATTTCAAATCCAAAGTTTATTTTAACTCGGTTTGAAAAAAAACCAACTTCTTAAACTGAATTTTATTTGATTTTTGGAAAAACACAGATTTTCTCGAATTGTTCTAGAATTTTCGTAATCACGGGTTTTTTCATTGAGACATAAACTGTGCTCGGTTCCTGATCACATTATAGCCTATCAATACGAATGCACAAATCATAAGTCAACCGGCAACTAACAAAAGGTGATTTTAATCATTAGGGCTAAGCTAAGAATGGAAAAAAGGGATTCATGTAAAATTGTCTCACCATATTTTTTAATGATGTTCCGAGCTATATTTTAATATTCTTTTTTATTTTCTTGTGTTGGATTTGTTTCGCCGGATTGATCATTCTTATTGGTCTGTGAAGTGCATGTAATTAGAGCTAAAAATTCAATTCGTCACTAACATGATGAGCGGTTTTGTCTGACAAAAGATAACGAACACAGGACATGTCCTGTTATAATATCTAGACAGTAGAGATCTGACAATGATTATTTTTATATGATGTGGATAGTTCCAAATTTAATTGTCCATCTGCCTAAAAACTTGCAAAGTGGTTTATATGATCAAAAAAAGAATAAAAAATATCATTTAGATTGAATATAAAAATAAATATGCGAACCTGTATCAGTTGGGATTGGTTCTTTGATGCTGATCTCGGCTCAGGACTTTTTGGCCGATATTGTCATTTTAAATGAAAACTTGTTGGATGCGCATTGCATTATACGTAATCCATTTTTAGGTAATTATACATGTATCGGTTATCGTTATGGGGACATCATAAAACATCCAATTATTTTTGAGTGGCCAAATTTGGTTTTAGTTTTCAAAAATTATATTTAGTTAAAAAGACGATTATACACTTTACAATTTATTATATCACGTGATATAATAATTTATATGATTGGTCAAAAAAATTTATTCTAAAAAAATATTTATGAATTCATAATCTCCTATGTGATTTACATTTTTTAACCACATATTCTGCAAGTTTACCTGTTAATCCATATCGATATGCATTTTATTTGTTGAATTTTTCCATGTTGAGCTAAGAAATTTAGTTGATTTGCTATCAATGATCAAGCACAACAATCAATAATATCAAGATTTAATTGTTTGCTTTTGCATAAATTACAATCCAATACCATTCATCATGCCATAGATTTCGTTCTCTAAGAATTCACTGAATTCCTTTTGGTTTCCACGAAGATTAATATTTTGGTTTGTTTTTTTTTCATAAATAAAATAATCTTGCTCAATAATCATTGATTGTTGTTGTCTATTCCACGCTGTATTGCGCATTTTTGGAACTGTTCCTCCTGAACCCAAATTCATTTTGATGCAACTAAAGCATCTTCAGCAAAAGCTGTATGAGAGATGGTATTATCAAAAGCAAAAATGCTAATACAGTCAGAATATGTTCGTTCAAAAACGTCTATTGTTTTTTAACTTACTCAATAAGTTTGTCACTATTCGAATATCCATCATGATTGGCTCCAAGAATCACTGTAACTCTTGCTTCATCCAAATTATCTTTAAGTAGATCAATTGTTCCTGTCAAAAAATCACTAATATATATGCCTTGTTCTTGAATTTTTTGCGCAAAGATTGCTCTCCTTTTGGATCCCACACAGCACGATGACCATCATATGAAAAATAGACTCATTATGAGTTATCCATACATGTTCTTTTTGTTTATCAGCTAATACTTTCAAATTAATCTTCAGACACCATCATTAAATATGTTAGAAAATGTTTGACTTGCTTCTATTTTCCTTTTTGTCATTCAATATAAGCCGGAGATAATATGAAATAGCAGTGTATCGAATCTTCTGGATCTCGGAAAGTGACTTATTGGATGTCACTGTTTTAATAAAGTCAACAATATTATGAATTGTTCTTTCTTCTGAATTCTGAAGCTTGCTGCTTTCATCATCATCACTATAAACAGTAATAGAAGATTATATATTAGTCGCATCAGCAAAGAATTGCAAAAGTACTACTACTTTTATTGATTATTTCTTTTCACCATTTCGTGCATTCTGAGTCTTCCCGATAATGGAGAGGATATTCTTAATTTTCGAAGCTTTCTGTGATGCAGAAAGTAGGAGTTTAAAAAATTATGCTTGCATATTCATCATCATTCAATTCTGTATCATCAACTTTGAGTATTTTATTATCAGAACCTGTGAAACTTGCTGAATTTGGATCGTATTCATCACTTGAGTAAGATTAAAAAAGTTAGTGACTGAAGAGTTATCACTTTCATATATATTCTTTATTTAAATGAAAGTGAACAAGATTGGTAGTCAAGGGAAAATTTGGAAAGGATTGGCCTTTCTCATCCGAGTTGAAATCAATAAGATTGATAGCCAGAAGGTCAAAAAATGGTTGGGCTATCTCATTCAAATTGGAATCACTGAGATTAATAGGAAGAAGAGAGTCTGGTTGCTGTCGGAAAGCTTGATAAATATGAAGTTATTGCTTTCTTTTTGATGGCCTTGATATTATTATGAGGAAAACTGGGCTATTTTTAAGTTGACAAGTCTTATGTCACTAGTTTTTCACTCTTTCTCTCCTCAAGAAATCAGGTGATGTGAGAACATCCGAGTAACTTTACGTCCATCAGTATTGGCACTTTCTGATTAGATAAATCATATGTTTTATGATCTAGTCAATTATTATTTGAAATGTACCACATTTGATTGGTCGTTCATAAAGCACATGACTTTTTCATGGACAATTATTATGAATACATAGAAATTGGGCAATACTTTAAAGCATTATAACGTGAAAAAAAAGAAATTCGAAAAAAAATTAAGCCAAATTATAGCTCTTCAAAAAGCTATTATTTGACTAAATTATTTTTGTCCTATCACCTCTCCTTCCGAGCTATATCACTTTGTATAACATTACAAAAGTTGATAATTTATGCTGTCGGCATTTAAGGAGTACATAATGTAGATCACGAATTTTTGATATGTCTTCTCTAAATAAATTACGATAAAAAATATATCATTTTACTCAGCAAAAGTAGGGCTATTCATAGATATATTTAATATCGGGTTGGATACCCATTTACATTAATTAATGCATGCACTCTCCTCAGCATACTTTCAACCAAATTTTTAAAATTTCCGGTCCGATTTCATTCCATCCCTCCACGAGTGCATCCATCAATTCTTGGGATGTGTTGGTTGTGCACGAATTCGTCTTTCCAAAACATCCCATAAATGCTCAATTGGATTTAGTTCAGGACTCTGGGCAGGCCATGGAAGCGAAGCTATTAGATTTCTCTCTCTCCATGATAATTTCTGTGAACCGGCGTATTATCATCTTGAAAAAGATGAACAGAACTAGCTGGTAGTTCATCTAAAAATGGTCAAAGATGCTGTTCAAGCAATTCTACATATTTTTGGCCAGTTATTTCACCGTCAACTTCGATTAATAGTCCGAGTGCATTTCGGGTAAAACATTCCCATACCATTACTCCTCGATTACCCGATTTCATACTAGGAAGAAGACAATCAACGTCATATTTTTCATGGGGTCGATGCCAAACCCATTGCTGTGAATCATTTCTGAAGATTAAATACCTTGATTCATCACTCCAAATTACTAATTCCCATTCAAGAACCCAATCTTTTCATTCTAGACACTATTTTAATCGTTTACGATGATTTTCCTCAGATATGAAAGGTTTTCTTAGACCAACCCGACCAAAAACCCACTTTCGTGAAGATTACGACGTATGGTTTTAGAATTTCCAAATCAGCATTGAATTTTTCAGTAATTTTATCAACTGATTGTTGCCGGTTATCTTTTACAATGCTGATTATTCTTCGGGTATCTCTATCATTTAATATTGGTGGTCTACCGCTTTGGGCAGCAACTGTGATTTGGCCAAACTCTTATATTTTTGTATGATGTTATGAACTGTAGATTTGGGTCGTCCTAGAGTTTCTCCTATTTTTTGTTTGGAAAAACCATATTTCCAAGCGTCGACTATCTCGCCGCGCTCAAAATCCGTAAGTTGGCAATTTCTGCGAGTATTGGTTGAGTTTGACATTTTTCATTTTAAAGCTTAAGATTTTAGAGCTATTGAACGTTAAAATTGGGGAGCGGTTAAAGCGTAGTCCATGTCCAATAGGGTGCGAAAATTTTTTGATCAACCCGGCAAAACAAATCCGACACAAGATATGAAAAATGAATATTACTCGAAAACAATGCCTAAATCAGCCTTGGAATATTAATTAAAATTGTCGGGACTGCAATTTTACATATAATCTTGTCCTTTGCATTAACCGTTACCCTTACCCAGACCTTATAAATCATAAAAATCATTAATAGTAAACTCTGAAAATTTTAAGGGGATTGATCACATGATGCTTTAACCGTTCTGAACGTCTGTGTGTTGCACAAATAATGATGCAACTAACCCCTTTATTTATGTCGATCATGTGAGTGTACATGTGTATTATAGAAAAATGTGTCGCATTGTAAGATGTGAGCTTGTTTTTGATGCTTCAGTCTATCCATATAAAATTAGCAACTGGCATCATTTAAAGAAAGATTTAGAAATGCATCATTTTTTAGATTGTGTGAGTTGGTTTGATTAACAAATTTGTATTTAATATAGTAATGTAAACATTTACGTTCATTTTACAGTCGATTTTTCTGAGTTCACAACTCTGTCAGCACTAGTGATGGGCAAATACGCGTATAGTTGGTATGCATATACAGTACTTAATGTGGTTATCAACCGATATTCTAAATGCACATACACAAATTATAGTAATAGATCATCCCGGATTATTACCATTTCAAGCTCACGTCATATGTGAATTCTAGAATTTTTCCCAATGTCCCTGCACAGCGATAATCGTATATATGTATAACACTATTTTAATTGTTGTTTTTTATTTGGGCACAACATATAAAACAACTTAAATACGAAAATTTAATAACAATAAGATTTGATTGTCACACGGGCGAAATCATGTTGTGAAATCAAACAGCATTTTAAACCTCCTAAATGCATGCTCTACTGTACCTGATTTTTCTGTGTCCCGACGACGTGTACTTAGGAAGATCTGGTTACCTACACAGTTTTAACTTGTTTACATATTCTAAAGCTTTGCCTTTATATACCTTAAATGGTTTTTACATACTCTAGCGTAGATTTGTACATGTTAATGCTATTTAAATCATGAAATAAAAAATTTACTTTTAAGTACTATTGCACATGTAAGTACATGTAACAACCTAAATATGAAAATTTAATTTAATAAGATTTGATTGCCACACGGGCGAAATCATGTTGTGAAATCAAACAACATTTTTATCAATAGTATTGGGAATTCCGATTCGTTTATTACAGTCAGACTTTTTAAATGAAACCTCCTAAATGCATGCTCTATTGTACCTGATTTTTTCTATGTGTCCCGGCGACGTGTACTTAGGGAGGTCTGGTTACCCTCACAGTTTCACAGTTTGAACTTGTTTACATATTCTAATACTTTGTTTTTATAGCTTTACATATTCTAGCGTAGATTTGTACATGTTAATGTTATTTAAATCATGAAATAAAAAAATTACTTTTTAAGTACTATTGTACATGTAAGTACATGTAACAACCTAAATATGAAAATTTAATTTAATAAGATTTGATTGCCACACGGGCGAAATCATGTTGTGAAATCAAACAGTATTTTCATCAAATAGTATTAGGAATTCCGATTCGTTTATTACAGTCAGACTTTTTAAATGAAACTTCCTAAATGCATACTCTATTGTACCTGATTTTTTCTATGTGTCCCGACGACGTGTACTTAGGGAGGTCTGGTTACCCTCACAGTTTCACAGTTTGAACTTGTTTACATATTCTAAAGCTTTGTTTTTATATACCTTAAATGGCTTTTACATACTCTAGCGTAGATTTGTACATGTTAATGTTATTTAAATCATGAAATAAAAAATTTACTTTTAAGTACTATTGCACATGTAAGTACATGTAACAACCTAAACATGAAAATTTAATTTAATAAGATTTGATTGCCACACGGGCGAAATCATGTTGTGAAATCAAACAGAATTTTCATCAATAGTATTGGGAATTCCGATTCGTTTATTACAGTCAGACTTTTTAAATGAAACCGCCTAATGCATGCTCTATTGTACCTGATTTTTTCTATGTGTCCCGACGATGTGTACTTAGGAAGGTCTGGTTACCTACACAGTTTAACTTGTTTACATATTCTAAAGCTTTGATTTTATATACCTTAAGTGACTTTTACATACTCTAGCATAGATTTGTACATGTTAATGCTATTTAAATCATGAAATAAAAAATTTACTTTTAAGTACTATTGCACATGTAAGTACATGTAACAACCTAAATATGAAAATTTAATTTAATAAGATTTGATTGCCACACGGGCGAAATCATGTTGTGAAATCAAACAACATTTTTATCAATAGTATTGGGAATTCCGATTCGTTTATTACAGTCAGACTTTTTAAATGAAACCTCCTAAATGCATGCTCTATTGTACCTGATTTTTTCTATGTGTCCCGGCGACGTGTACTTAGGGAGGTCTGGTTACCCTCACAGTTTCACAGTTTGAACTTGTTTACATATTCTAATACTTTGTTTTTATAGCTTTACATATTCTAGCGTAGATTTGTACATGTTAATGCTATTTAAATCATGGAATAACAAAATTAATATTATACATGTAAGTTACATGTAAACAATAAATTGCATTAAAATTTAGGTAACGGTATATCTTTTATTGATTGTACATGCGACATGGAATTCACAATACAAGTACATGTATATAGTAGAAAAATGAATAATTTTTTTATCAAACAAAATTTAATTAAAATATTTAATCAGCTTAAATAATTGATAATATAATAATATAATGCAATTATTATAATATAAACATTTTTTGTTTTCGAGATATTATAATTAAAATTTTAAGTGATTCCATAATTATGTTGGTGGCATCGAGACGAAAACGATTTGATGGTAACCTATGCAATTTGTCTTCTACATTATCTGTTGAATACAGTAGCCCCTTATTCCGTATACTAAACGAATGATGCAATCTCCGAATCACAAGCTGTCCATTTGTTTGTTACACTTCATGCCTCCTCAAAGATTTTGCCCAAATCTAAGCAATTATTACATTATTTCCCTCCGCAAAATCCTGTCCTATCCGCATATCTTGCCTCGTTTGTGCTATTTTTGGCACACTGCTGGTTGTATTTTATATATGCGTCGCCATAAATGTTTTCATTAATACTGGTATATGCGCTGATTCATTATGCTTTCTTCTTATATGTGGTACTGAATATGTCTTATTTAGCCCTACCGCCATACCTGCCATCATATAATGTTCTCCTGCATCCTGCACGTTGCCAGGCCGGGACATGATAAAATCGAACCAATGAGAAATTTTCATTATCCTACTGTAAATTGAATTATACATGTAGATACTAATTTTTAATTCTTGGAAAAATTGCATGCAAAGCTTGCGTTACATGCTACCATGGTCTTATAAAAAAGCCAGCCTTTAGACATTTATCTCTTAGATTTTCTCAAAAAATATTAAAAAATGCGTTCCGTAAATGTCTTGTTACTCGTTGCTTCTCTTTCGTTGATGGTTGCAAATGTTGCATCGCAATCGTCCAATTTACCCGGTGTTTTAGTAGGATATCCCACAAGTGATCAGAGTTTTTCATGTAAGAAAAGACCAACTTTCATTTTAAAAAAAATAAAACAACTAATTCTAAAGCTTTCACTGATTTTAATAGGTGGAGGCACAATGAACGTTGGTATTCTTCCAGGGCCCGATGTTATATCTATTACCACCATTCAGCTAGGTATTGCTGGTGTAAAAGGGGTTCCAATGGATTGTACCCCTACACCAGGCAAACCTCCCATGTCATATTATTCATGTAAAATGCCCTCCACATCGGATTTCTGCAGTGGCCGTTCATATGATGTTGCAATCACCAGCAACAATGGGAAATCCACTAATGCATTCAATGGACAATCAGCCACATTCACAATTGGTAATCCCGGAAATTATGGTATTGTTTTCACTGGTCCCCAACTCGCTTCTGTTTACAAGGTAAGAATCTAGTGTAAATAATACCGATCAAAATATCTTTGCTTTTTTTAATCTTCTGAAATCTGGTGTGTTTTTTCTTTTACAATTTTAGTGCAGTGACACCGTCAACGTTACATGGACTGATCGTAAGTATCTTTAATTTCTATTAATTCGTCTGTCTTTATGAACGAATGAAATCTAATTTTTAATTCTGACAAATTACAGCATTCAACGTGTATGCTGGAAGAACTTTCAGTTCTTTTGTCCTTACAGTGTTCGATTCTCAAGGAAACTATCATAATCCAGGGAACATTCCGAACACTGTAGGTGTTTTAAAGGTTGATCAGGGCTATTTCACTTTCAAACTTAACTCGGTTGTTCCCGTTACCCAAGCTAGAGGATACCAATTCAACGCCGGAATCGATGGAAACATTTATACCTCCCCTCCCTTTTTCATTTATGACAGTTGCTGATCGCTTGTGAAAATCATGTTACTTTTTCAATTAAATAGTAATTCTTTCACTGTATACTATTATCTGTTAATAATAAAATAGATAACAATAGTAAAATAAAAAAAAATTTTTAGATGATCACTTTATATTGATTGATGTGAGGCCGCATAGTAGTTAAACCATAAATTTAGTTTTGAAACCATTTCAGTGATTTGTTAACATAATATTAATCTCTCCAGGTTAAAATCAGTGACAGTGACTTGTGTAAAAGCAAAACGGTCGCATTTCGTAAGGAGTTGGAATAAATAAGAAAATACGAAGTTGGATTAACTATCAACTAAGAGAAAGTAGAGAAATTAGTAAACAAATTGTGTTCGAATGTAAAGCAAAACAACCTGTTATATTGAATTTTATTCAAAGTCTAGCAGCGATTCTTATGTTCTTCATATTGGCTGATAAATCATATTAAGTAAGAAAAACAATCTTGTGTCAACCTAACTTCTGAGTTGAGTATGATAGTACCATGTACATGCGTCTTGAACTTGTCATGAAATTGCCGGTAAAAAACTATATTTGGCACCGATTGAAACTTTACAATTAATTACATGCTTTAAAATAAAACATATTTGTTTTTGAGCGATTTAGAAGTTATAGGATACTTATATTAGCGGTCCTCATACCAATTTTTTATGCTATAAATGATTGAAAATTATATTCAAATTTAAACTAAATATCTACATATTCACACATCTTTATAAATATACTCAAACGCGACATTATTATAGTAAATATGATTTAATACATGTATTATTAAATCACAATACATTGTTACAACTATCCTATCCATTGGGATTCAAACACACTGAGGGAGATTAGGATGAAGTTTTCAAAGCATGAGAGTTTCTCCAAAAAGAAAAGAGATTATACTACGAATAAAGAGAGATTAATTAACTAAAGAGTTATTTATTTTTTATAAATTATATAGTTCTTCTGAGACGACGAAAGAAGTTTCCAAGTCACGAAATGAAGTATCAATCGTTAACGCGGTTGGCGTAGTTACAAGGAAATTGAACAGAGGTATAGGTATAACAACAAACATAACTTTCTTCTAACATAGAAATAAATCGAAGTTGTAGTACAGACAAATGGTAACGCTATTTCAATTGCTTTAAACTTTATTATGATTTATCTTGTTCTTGATTAAGAACATACTAAATTTTGCAAAATGGTCAAAACAATGTACGATACTGTACACATGTACCAAAGGTTCTTGGTGATCTAATTGCTTGTATTACATGTATTATGTAATTATCATTTAACTATTAATGGGAATATAGAATATAGTGTTACAGGATTTCCGTAGCAGCGAGTTATTTGGACGTTATGGAAGCTTTATGGGTCTAAAGCCTGGGTCGATATCTGCAGATATCATTATGGTTGTCAAATAAGGATTATACGTGTGGATAATTTTCAATTTAGATGTCTTTATTTTAATTATTCTTCACATTTAACAAATCCTAACTTTGCTTTAAGTCTTAAACTCTTAATATTCCTTTAATCAAATCAATCACATAACATATGCCGCGAAGGACCTAATCATCAATCAAATTCACGGATAAATATGGGTTCGAACGGGTCAAAATTAATTATATAAAGGAGATTCTGTATACAGGTAAGTATTATATTAATTATAGCACTTTTAAGCAAATTTTATTTAGTACTCTATATATATAGTATTCTTTTGCTTTTACAAGTTATTTTTATTAGGTCTATTATTTTATAATATTTAGATATAATATTATATATTGTTTTGAACATAATGATGAGACCTCTCCCCTTTTTCATCTCACAAATCCTAGGATTTCTCACTGGGCTCTTCATTTCTTCAGTGTTTTAATTATGTCTCCTATAATCGCACTAGAACAGCTAAAAAAGCTCTCAATAGTGCATTAGCTCTTGTAATCTCGGCCACTGAATTGATCACAACTTCAATATTTCTTTATTTGCTTCTTTAATAATTATAGATCTCTTTTCATAATTATTCATAATGACTTCTTAATTGACTTGTTTAATAATAATAATAACTATTACTAATAATAATAGTTCTTCTTCTGTAAATCAGCAAATTTTTTCTTTATTCTCTCATATAGTTATTATATTTCTCTTCTATAGCAAAATCTAGAGCTTTATTCGATTCTTTCTTTATTAAATTACTTAAATCTTCTTATAATATAATAATATTTCTAATATTTCTATATTTATTAGTAAATAATCATATTTTGGAGCTATATCTTTCTTGAATAACTTCGTTTTATCTTTTTACAACATAAAACTTGCTTTTAGTTTGATATTAAATTCAGATTCTTAATAATACTTGTAAAAATTTTAAATAACTAAAAAATTAAAAATATTTAATTTTTAAAAAATTTTTTTCATCTATATTTTCTATGCTTTTAGTTTGATATTAAATTCAGATTTTTAATAATACTAGTAAAAATTTTAAATAACTAAAAAATTAAAAATATTTAATCTTTAAAAAATTTTTTCATCTATATTTTCTATACTTCTTATATTTTTAGTTTTGATTTTCATAATATCAAACTAAATAATTTTAGTAAATAATAATTTTTTTCATTCCTAGTTTTACTCTCATAATATTAAATTAAATAATTAGATAAAAATTAATTATTATCAAATTTATTCTATAATTAGCAATTATAATTATTTTATTAAAAATATTTAAATCTTTATTCACAAAAAAATATCAGAAAAAGATTATTAAAAATTTAAAAATAAAATAAAAATTATACTTAATAAAAAAATATAATAAAAAAATTAGATTAGTCTAATAATTAAGATAAATAAATAAAAAAATATTATTCAATAATTATTTATTTAATAATATATATTAAATATTTAATATTAAATTAACTTACTATAAAATTATTTAAAACTATTATTAATCTAAAATATATATTAATATGATACAGTACAAAAAAATTAATATATTACATAAATATTAATAACTTTATTTTTTTAAAATAAAATTTAATTCTGTTTTATTTAAGTTATAAGATATTAAAATTTATTTAAATATAAAAATTTTTATTATATATATTTTATAAAAAAAATTTTACTAATATAAATTTTTTTTGAATTATTATTTCTTAAATTTTACTATATAAATTTGATAAAAATTAATATAAAAATTATATAATAAATAATCTAATTATTAAACTTTGAAACTTAATATTTTTATAATTATTAATTCAATTTTTATAAAATTTATAATATATATTTATCAAATCTAGAATAATCTACTTGTATAATTTAAAGTTTTAGTCTTTCAAATTGATAATAATAATATTTAAAATATCTTTTTTTTAAAAAAATAATTTTATTTTAGTTTTTTAATAAAGTAATACTTTATTTATTATTAAATTAAAATATAATAAAATAATTAAAATAATATAAAAATTAAATTAGGTCATTCTTTATTAAATATAAAAAATTTATAAAGATTAATTAAAATTTAAATGATTTTTATTAGAACTAATTATTAATTTTATATTAATATTAATCTTTTTATACCAGATCTTATTAAGAATTATATAAATTATATAATATATAATATATATTAATATAAAATTAAAATTAAAAAAAAATAATTTATTATATCTAATAAATAAAACTTATTAAATTATTTATATTAACTAAGATAATTATAAATATATATAAATTAATATAAAAAGATTTATATCTCAGATAAATATTAATAGATTATTTTTTCAAAATAAAATTTTAATTCTGTCTTATTTAATTAAGTTATTAGATATTAAGATTTATTTAAATATAAAAATTTTTTTATAAAAAAATTTTACTAATATAAACTTTTTTCAATTATTATTTCTTAAATTTATTATATAAAATTTGATTAAAATTAATATAAAAATTATATAGTAAATAATTTAATTACTTAACTTTGAATTCTAATATCTTTATAACTACTAATTTAATTTTTATAAAATTAAAATATATATTTATCAAATCTAAAGTAATCTACTTATATAATTTAAAGTTTTAATATTATAAATAATAACAATAATATTTAAAATATCTTTTTTTAAAAAAAAATAATTTTATTTTAGTTTTTTTAATAAAGTAATACTTTATTTATTATTGAATTAAAATATAATAAAATAGTTAAAAAAGTATAAAAAATTAATTTAGATTATTATTTATTTAATATAAAAAATTATAAAGATTAGTTAAAATTTAAATGATTTTTATTAGAAGTAATTATTAATTTTTATATTGAAATATAAATTTTTTTGCACTGATCTATAATAATTATTATAATTTATTATATTAAATAAATAAAATATAATCAATCTTAAATAGTTTAACAAAAGTAATAATATTATTTTTATATAAAAAATTTTATATAAATATAATTTTTTAAGAAAAATAATATCTAATTGAAATATAATATTTATAATTAGATTAAATTATTATAAATAAGAGATAAGATTATATAATAATAATAATAATAATAATAATTATTATTATTTATTATTATTATTAAATTATTTAAAGAATTATATAATAAATATTAAATAAAATATTATTTATTATTATTATTATATTATTCTTAAATAAATAAACTTATAAAAAAATTAAAATAAAATATTATATAATATTATTAAAAAATTAATTTTATTTATATAAAAAAATAAAATATTTTTAATACTTTTGCTTAGAACTAATACAATAAAATTTATATTATTTTATTTTACTTATAATAATAAGTTATAATGTTTCTAAATCTTAAATTATAACTAATTAAAAATAAAGATTAAATCATTTTAAATAAAAAATTATAAGAACTTGTATTATTAAAAATAAACTAAAATTAAATAAATTAATTACTTAATAAAATATATAAAAATTTAATAAAAATAAAAAATACTTATTAATAAGATAAAAAATTTTAATTTTTTTATTTGAAATAAAGTTTTAATAAAAAAATAAAAATTTGGTATTAATATTATGAAAATTTATATAGAATTAAAAGAACTTATATTATATTTATCAATTTTTAATAAAAATATTTATAAATTAAAAATATTAAATAATAAAAATCATAAAAATTATATAATAAAAATTATTTAAATTATTTTTATAATTATTAATAAAATAATTATTTAATAATATTAAAGTTTATTTTATTAAAATTAAGAAGTATTTAATTATTTATTATTATTATTATTATTATTATTATTATTATTATTATTATTATTATTATTATTATTATTATTATTATTA